>JAWNNQ010001087.1:0-76843 GCA_035044765.1 Leucophenga montana | reverse complement strand
TACGCATTGGGAGTTTGATTCGTTCATGTGTTTGCGATACCGTTCGGTTTCAGTAAATCCATCCTATTCGTTAGTTTTGTCCGTCCGTTCACTTGTCGTTTCGACCTACTGTCAGTCGAAAAGTTGTTCGCATAATCTTTTATTCTGGTCGCTTAGCTATCACTATCATTATTATTATCAGCATGCAGAATATCATTATTAGCATTGTTTTTGTTGTTGTTGTTGTTCTTTTTTTTGTGTGCATGTGCGGTGCGGGTGTTTGTATCTGTTTGTGTGTGTTGTGTTAGCCCAGAGCAAAGAGTGTAGTCAAACATGAGTAAACAAACGCAGCGCGAAAAATTCTTTTCATTTACTTTGTTTTTTTTTTTTGCTTTTACGTTGATGACAAAGTGACGTGATAACGTCGCTGCAGGCGTCACAGTCGGCTTCTAGCTTCAGTGTTGTTGTTGTCAGCTTTGCTGTCGCTGCATTCGCGAAGCAGTAAAACAAAGCGCAAGTGAAAAACAACAACAATATCTGTTTTATCACTAGGGCTGCAAAATATGTGAAAACTTCGGTTCCGGTACCCTTATTTATCGATATCGTTTAATTTAAATTAATAGTTTTGGTTCAATTAGAGATTGCTATCTTTATTTTTGACATTTTGTGCGAGATTTCGATTAAAAAAATGTTTTTAAAATTGATTTAATTAAAATGGTCCGTTTTGAGGACGTTAGTGAAATTTGGACGAATTTGGAATTCAAGTAGATAGAGACTGTTTCTTAGGCATTTTGAAGCGTAAAAGGAAAGAGATAAATGATTTAAGTGGTGTCGTCATGTTTCTCTGGAAAAATTAATGGTAATTATATGTTTTTCCCGAATTTAATCGATTAACAATTACAATCCCGGGATCGTCCAATCAGACCAACACATCGAATAACTGATACCATGTCATATGGTGCGCAAAACTGCCTTTAAGTTTACGTTTTTAGCAGAACAATGAACCGAAGCATATCTCAAAGACAACTATGATGCAACTTCGTTCAGCAGGTCAAGCTAGTTTCCTAACTTGAACTCAAACAAACGCCTTTAGACTGAAGTTGAAGCGTAGAATTGAGAAAATTGCCGTAAAATGTTCTCCAGTATGCCAAGAATAGCTAACAAATTTCTTTTAAATTACGATCGCTATATACACCTGCTAAAAAAGGAGTAAAAGTACTAAATCATATTTGTTAGATTGGAATTTATAACCATAAAAGAAATCATTTGTTGGCATATTAGCTCTACAAAATTATTTCGGCTGTTCAGTCATGATTGAATAAAATAATGCTTGTACTGACTGTACAAGCATTATTTTATATACGACTATGTGTAAATAGATTGTACTTTGATCCAAGACTCCAAGTTTTTTATATGAAAATTGTAAATAAACTTGTTCTAATGCCGCTCCTAGTCAAAAGCTTGATGTTTCTTACTCGTGATGAGTAATTTAGAAGAAGGTAGGGATTGACGAATAAGCAGAAATCGACTTCACGTTTATACATTTGTACGCACATACATATATGCGATGTTCGGTGCTTATTTCACTTGTCATGCTGTGTATTTATTAAATGATTAATAACCAATACTATTTTTATTGAATGACTACACAAATTGTTTTGGTCTTTGATATAACGCATGAATCTTAGCAAACAAATCTTAGTTCAACATAAGATGTTGATATCGTATAATGGTGTATACTTATCATAATTTAAGTCAGGTATGTTTTCCATGGGCCAGAAGTTTTCATTCTACCTATGAATTAGAATTCTTAAATATTTTTACTCAATTAGGTTACGGTTAAAGTCCATTAAAATGTAGTCCTCATAATGCACAATAATATCACAATCAAAACTAATGGAGTCCAGACTGTGTGGACATCACTTTTGATTTGATGTTTTTAATGATACTCTGTTAAAGGTTTTCATATGAATGTTATGAGAGAAATAATGTTAGCCGTGTTAATTTTGGAAAACGGATGAGATTCCCCAATATATGATGTTATAATAGCATTCCTCACATAGTAGTACCATGTAAATATTTTTCTATGGTGTTGTTGAATTAAACTCAATTATACTTTGGAACTTCGATGATTATTTATGATTATATATTGATTTTAGGTAAAATTATAATTTAAAATCTGTATATAACATTTAATTTGGTTTCGATTCTAAAGTATTCCATAGATATGTTTACCTTACCCCTGTTTTATCAGCAGTGAGGCGACAAAATCGCCGAAGACCTCGTTGCGACGTTAATAGCGACGTCGCCGCTGTCGCTGCTGCTACTGACCAAATCAGCTGCCTAGCTGGCTGGCTGCCTGACGCCGCGAGACTTGATTCTTTTCGAGACATTCGCCCGTTCGCTCGAGTAGTCGATTTAGTGAGCTCAACGATTCCGTGCGGTGCGTTACGTTTAATTTCGTTACGTTCCGTGTGTCTTTTTTAGACTTTTTTTGTGCGCTGTGCTTTTTTTAGGCTGTCTGTCTGTCGTTGTCGTCCGGTCGTCCGTTTGGTGCTTCGTGTCTGCCTTTGATTCTTACATATTCTGCTGCTGTTGCTATTGCCTGTGTGAGTAAAGAAATCTGGGAGCGTTTTTCTCTCTCACTTGCTCCCTCTATATATATATATATATATATATATGTGTGTGTGTGTGTATATATGTGTATCTTTTAGTTAGTTTCTTTAGACCTGTGCGGTAGCCGCGTGTGTTGACCAAATATAAAACGTTAAAAAGAATTTTAAAAAAGTGCAACGCGCCGCGTAAAAAGTGTATTTAAAAAAACGAAAAACAAAAATCGTGCAAAATAGAAAAGATGTTTTTTTTCGCTGCATTTAACACACGTGTATCTTATTTAAAACAAAAGTAGAAAACAAAATCGTGAACAACTTAAATAATGCAAATAAAACTGTTGCAAAATGAAGACAAATCTTGTAAATTTATATTTATAGTTTATAGTTTTAATAAATTTTCTTCTTCGTTCGTTCGTGCGTTCGCTCGTTCGCTGCGTATCCTTGAGATACAATTTCTGCTAATTTACGTACGCGCTTTTGTCTTAAAAAAATTAAAACAAAAAGAAAATTAAAAATCGAAAAAAGAATTTTCGTATAAAAGCCCGGCATTCCTTCCGCTCCCTGCAACACTCCGTCTGTGCCACAGTTTTTGCAACGCGCCGCAACCTTTACGTACTCATTAATTGCCTTGATTTGTGCGAACTCGACGCCGTGAAAAAAAAAACCAAAACCAAAAGACGTTGGCGATGACCGCTGAGCAAAAAAAAAAAAAAAAAATAGAAAAAAAGAGGAGCGAAACGCTAAAGACGCAGCGGCGACAAAGAATTTATTTTTAACAAAAAATTTTCAGCAAAAATACAAAAAAAGAAAATGCCTGAACAAAATTATCCAATAACGAAATAATTTAGTGTTTAATAATACTATTCAATATGCTTAAAATCTTGTTTAAATATTATATATGCCGTTGATTTTAGGATCACTAGTTCGAAAGAGTGTATTTTCATGTAAAAGTTTTCCACAGCAATTTTGTTTCACAAGTGCTTAGTAATATACCTCTATATAAAAATATCTCTATGGTGTGATTCAGGCCATCTGACATAGATTTCATAAAATTTAATTGGTAGTTTACACCTCTTAAATACTAATAATTTGTATTGAATGAGTACGAATTGTTAATTAAACTCACCAAATATGAGTGTAGCTTAATAAAGTCAGTGAAATTATACCAAATGAATTCTAGAAATAAGGTAACATAGTCCCTAAAAGGCCTGACAGACACCACAAAAATTAGTATTCCAACCGGCATGACATTTTGGTTTTTTGTGTTTTGATTCCCAATTTGAACCGAATTTGCATGAAATAATTCGATTGAAATTGAATTTCAATTGTCGAAACTATTCGTTCGACAATTGTATGCATTAAGTCACACAAGTAACGTGAATTGTTATACAAAACTCACAATTTTTATTCAATCACCATTTTGTTGCCTTGAAAAAAAGCTCCATTTGGCAGTTTTTTTTCCAGAATTCAAAACATCTTGTTTAGGCGCTTTCCGGTATAGCATTTAGAGCCAATTTTGAGCTTAGGCAACAAAAGGAGTTACACGGTGGTGTGGTTGATCGTTGGTATTTGTCGCATTGTTGGCCTTAAATTCGGTCACAATTGCTGCTCTGTGCGATGGTGAAAATTCCACAAATTATTTATCCAGAATTTTAACCAATTTTCACACCTAAACGATTCAATAAGCCTAAATAGTTATTGCACGTCTGTCCTGTTTGAACGAATTCATTATGCATCAAAACATGAATATCAGCACTTTTTGAACGAGCCGACCGGCGAAGGGTCTCCTGCTCAAATTATTCATCAAAATCGAACGGCCTTGTGAGAAATGGTCGGATGACGTACAATCTCTCTCAGCCCGCATTGAACGCTTTGTAGCATTTGAACGCCATTGATTTTGATAAACCAGATTCACCCATATTTAACATTCTTAGAAAGTAGGTGCTCGAATAAAAAAAAAAATAAAAAATTAACCAATAGTTTTTTTATTGTACAAATCGTGACGTAGTATAGAGATGTACTAACTAAAGCAGCTGGCATTTTAAATTTCGAATTCCGGGTGCTTGTTTGACTTAATGTATAAATATATAAAATTCGTCTGTCCGTCCGTCAGTATGATTGCACAGATCACGAAGACTGTGAGTTAGAGACACCAATATTTGACTTTTAGGCTCTTATTCAGAGAAAGTGTATAAAATAAATGGGGCAACCACTACATTAAGGGGTAATGGCCATGCAAACCTAACCATAATCATTTTGGTTTTGTAATGAACTTCAGCGTACATTGAGCATTTTCGAGCACATACGCATTAAATGGTGTGATTACTTAACATTTTTATCGTTCTTCGTTATCTGTCTTCCAAAGAAGAAAGCACCTATACTGAAGTAGAAAGCAACTTTTCACACACACACGCAGCTCTTTGCATAACCTGCGAAAATGACACAAACGATTTCCTTGTTCTCCCTTATCTTTCTACGAGACAAGCAAAACTGGTTTTGTATAGTATATGGTTTTTGCATCCTTGCTAATGTTACTGCGTATGATCAAGGAGAATTTAAATGTCTAATTTTGAAGTTTTCAGCTCTTATAGTTTGTGAGATATGTTATTTCATACAACCAGATTGTCGAATAGTCAGACATGACTAAACCGACTCTGTTTCCTAAACTGATCAAGCATATATATACTTTATGGTGTCTACCACACCTACTTCTGCCAGTTACATACATTTTCACAAACATATACCCTTGTCGTTTTGGGGACAGGTTATAACAATTTCGTATGTGCTGGTGTGTGCTCCTCAATTTGAACCTTTGGGTTCCCTTGGTTTAAATCGAATGATCTGTATAGCCATAATTTAATCTTT
Source organism: Leucophenga montana (assembly GCA_035044765.1). Classification (NCBI taxonomy): domain Eukaryota; kingdom Metazoa; phylum Arthropoda; class Insecta; order Diptera; family Drosophilidae; genus Leucophenga; species Leucophenga montana. Next base: position 71,387 of record JAWNNQ010001087.1, on the reverse strand, counting down.
TTTTCTTTTCAACATCTAATTTAGGATATGTCATTGGATTTATGTAGTTAAAATTAATTCTTTTAAGGGTGCCCGTTTTTCTGCACATGGATACATCGAAAGTGTTTTAGAGTATTATAAATTAACATATTTCGTATTCCATTACATTACTCCAAAAACCAAAGCATGATACAGATGATTTACGGATTCACTTTCGACATTGACATTCCAAAACTGTTGTACCGCTACTCAGCAAAAAATTTCAACCTACGCCCATACGATTTATAAGGTGTTTTTGCAAAAATTGTATAGATTTCTTTGCTTCGAATTTAGGTTTCTTTTGGTAGCTATTTTATTTAAATTTTTATAGCCGAATTAGTGTAGGGTATTTAATATATGCACCTCACACAAATTTCATGACTGTATTATATTTATAAGTTGTTTATTAACTCTAAGTATGTGTTATACTAAAATTTTGCAAACCGGTTTTGATACACTTACACATGTATGATTGAGTTGAAGTATGTAGTTAAAGAAATATTATTTCCGAGAAACAAAACGCGAACACAGTGCTCCAAATTATAAGAAACTTTATACGAATTTTATAATATAGAAATTAAAATTTTTTTCAACAGTTTAATTGATTAAAAATTTATGTTTTTTTCCATTTATTTTTCGGTCCATTTTGTCCTAAAAACAAAAAACAAAAAAATCCAGCAACCAACAACAACATCAAGCGTGCTGGTGCAGTTTAATGTTTAAGTAATCAACCAAGCAACCAACCAACAACAACAACAACTAGTATCAAACAAATTAATTATAAGCATAATTAATTAATTAATTAAAACGTAATTAAATATAATCTAGTAAATAAATAATTAAGCATTAAAGTACAAAACAAAACAAAAAAAGTAAAGTAATTAAAAGAAAGGAAAAATATAATAAATAAATGAAATACATAAATGCATAAAAAAGCAAAAAGCAGAATTCATAAATATAATAAAATACAAATTAAATTAAAATTCAAACATCAACAACAACAACTATTAATAAATAATAACAACAATAAATAACACAAATAATAATTAAAAAATAATAAACAAATACAACAATAATTAATAATTAATTAAAAATACAACAACAACAACAACATAAAGCATAAAATACAATAACAAATAAGCAACATAAAACAACAGCAACAACTATAAAGTACAGCAACAACAAGAACAACAACAACAACACGGATCAATACCAAAGATGGAGGCAAAATTCTTGGCAAGCGCTCTTTCATTCCTCTCGATATTTTTAGCGATTTATGCTCAATCACTTGGTAAGTACAATTCCCAAACCATCCACATAAAATCTACATACAACTACCTACATACATACATACATATGTATCTATTCAATTAAAAACCAAACAGAAACACACATTTATAAACTTAAATACAATAAACTACATTGAAGATATATGCAGAAACTGAGTGCATATCTATAGTTATATCTTCGTGTATATCTATGTATCTTCTTTTCCCGCGCTCTTGAGATATTTTGTATCTATATGTACTCATATATACATAGTATGCAAACATACAAAACTATCTACTAGTACATTTATTTGTATGTCTGCATATATGCCATGTACTATATTAAAAAAAAAAAAAACAATACCAAAAAAATAAAAATAAAAAAAAACTGTTAAAAAAGAATGAAAATGTTTTATATGTAGTTATGTATCTTCTCTCTATATATCTCTGTCCATAGAGACAAGAGAAGAAAGACTATGCTATGTCCTACACTCTGTCGTTTACGTACGAGAACTTTTGTACCCGACTATTTCCTACAATTTTTCCGTTCTATTAGTTTTTTTTTTTTAGTTCTTTCATTTTTAATTTTATCTTAATTTTTTATGTTTTGTTTTCTGTTGGTTTATTTTTCCTTTACACTATTTATATGTACGGGGCCCTCGTTGGCCTTTATTTAAATGTACTTGCTTTGTGTTTCCTTTTTATGATTTTTTTTTTTATCTATCACTTTGTTTTTTTGTTTATTTTTTTCTAAATGGTACTTACTATGTATTTATAAACTCTATATATACAAAATTTGGTTGGAGTATATGTATTTTATTCTACAAAGGTTTATTTGCCTACAAATGTATTAAAATAATTTTAAATTCTATAATATTGTGTAAAAAAAAAACTATCGTGAACGACTCTCACAAACGGTCAGAAACGATACGATACGATAGTAAAACTATCGTTTTCGAGCGTTCGGAAGTGATACTTTTAACGCACATTTTTAGATATACTTAAAATTAATTCGTCTAATTAGTAGAATGCCTCGTTAAAGCGTTGTTATTGCGTACAATTAGCGAACACCTTCGCGAATGTTGTTTTTAAGAGAATGCCTAGTAAAAACGTTAGTTCGTCGTTTCTTTGCACACTGTGGTATACATACACACTTGTTGCTTTTGTTTTCTATGATGCTACTATATCTCTGTCTGTAACCAGACTTTTTTTCAGATGTGAATAATATACGAAAATTGACTAAAACTCGCAAAGGTCTTGTTATACGGTATATGAGCACAAAATTTTGGTCTCTTTTTTGCATATCGAGAATCAAGAATGTATAACTTTCAGAAGATGTTGTATTGTTACAATTCACCCGCAAATTTCCAGAGAACGTTACTAATCTCAAACAGAAACCCTTTCCATAGATATTCGATTAGAACTACAGAACCGAATGAAGAATTAATTACCAGACTAAATCTTCATCAATAGGAGAACTAAGTCTTACCCTCCCAAATCAAAACTGAACCAGATAAGATCAGTTGGCATGGTAACCCTTGATGTAGAAGCCGCAAAATAATACATAGCTGCTCATACGACAGATACTTTCATGTATGCATAGATTGGTCTGAATGCGTAGCAAGTTGGTTTGTGCTGGCATTCTTGTTTACGCCAAACATTTTTAAGTCAAATTGTACTATTTGTCTTTTTAATAAATCGAAGGCGTACATAATTATTTATTAAAATAAAAGGAAAAAAGAAGAAATCGTGTTTTTATTGTTTAAAACAACGGGTGTTTTCTCCACGCAAAGCAAACTGTATGTGGGAGTGGGTTTTTAGTTGTGCTTTAGAAGCAGCATATCATATTATGGGCCTTCGAGCCGGATTGTCAACACGAGCAGTGTCGATGCAGCAAAAACGCACGTAGTCGATCCGGCTCGAAGGACCAAAATTGTAAATAATTCCCAACTTACACACTCCTACTTTAACTAAAAAAGAAACTATAGCGCATCAATAATGTCGACCTAAATTAACTTTATTATATCTCGTTGACTACTGTGCGTTGCATGATGTTGCATTTTAAGAACTGCGTCTGTACTTCCGCATTGTCTTTACCAACGAACACATATGTATATATTCTATTCTATCGACACTTAGTTTTTCACTACTATGTTGTATGTAAGTATTTCCTGCAACTATATCTCGGTCGTTCCCTAGCCCTGCCAGGGATTTAAATTGTTGCTGTCATATATAGCGTCGCTTTGCCGTCATCGACGTCATCATTGGCACGCCGCACTGCTGTGTTCTTTTTTTTTTGTTTTTTTTTTTTTAATTTTCCACACAATTTCAATAAATGGTTTAGGCCAATTTAGCCCAAGACTAAACGAGACGAGACGTGTAATGTATTTTTAATAAATTGTTTTAAGTTCTTAATTAAGCTGCTCAGTGAGAGAGGGAGCGAGAGCAAGAAAGAAGGAAAAACACATTTTTGCGTCAATTTGCTGTTTTCTTTTTTTATTATCTGTGTCCCCCTTTCTTCTCTACTGCTCCTTAGCAATTTTCATTGGATTTTTCTTACATTTCGTTTTTTTTTTCGCTTTTCTTACATATCGCATATATGTATGTATGTATGCATGTATTTTATGCTCAGTTGCCTTCTGCCCGGGCCACCCCTTTTTTCTTGCTGTTGTTTTTTGTTGTAGTTGTTGTTTATATTACCTCAATGTTTACAAAATTTTCCGAGCGCACTCGATTGCCCCCACACACACTCTTCATTCTCATCCCTTTTGTTTTTCAATAGTGTCCTTACTTCTTCGCTTCTCTTTATTATGTCGTATGATGTGCAAGTTCGTCTGTCTGCTGTCCCACTCTTTTCCTTATTCACTTACTCTTGCATTAAATATCTTTCGCGCTTTTTCGTTTTGTTGCTCTCTCTCTCTCTCTCTCTCTCTCTCTCTCTCTCTCTCTATTTCTCACTCATTCCCACTTTATTTTGCATTGTTTGGTTTTGTTTTACCTACTATCTACATATCTATACATACATAGATATATTTATTATTCTTTATGTTCATGTGTCTGTCGACTATATGTTTTTATTTCTACAATGGTATTTTACATTGAAGGTGTATTAATTTAGTGTTGTTGCTGCTGCTTCTTCTTCTTCATTTTGAACATCTTCGATTCCTCTTCCACTTTAGTATGTGCACCGTGTTCAATGCACATTGGGTGTCCCACCAACTAAATTATATACTTCAAACTTCTTAAAAATCTATAGAATTGAAAAAATGTATTGTCTATATGAAGCCCCGCTTTAACCCTAGTACGGTAATGTTCAATTTACCCCTTTTAATGTTAACTTCGTCGGAACGACGAAGCCCAACTTTCAACCGATATAACTAGAAAACTGTGCATATTTTATTAATGAAATAAATGCCATTTTTTTTCTTAATATTCCTTTTCATTACAATTTAAAGTTAAAATTTTATTTATATATATATATATATATATATATATATATATATATATATATATATATATATATATATATATATATATATATATATATATATATATATATAAAATTCCAAAATATCTTAGTATCTAATTAATTTAATAAAATTAATGTAATAAGCAACTTAACAAGTAATGAAGAGCTAAACTTTGTATTCGTCGCATATATGTAGTTCAGTTGCAAAATTTTGAAGTTTTCATATTAATCAGTACTATTTACTGACGTTCGAACCTCAGAAGCCAATATATTACTTATATTAAGAGAGTACTCTTTGTGTGAATAGTCACTTTCTTCGTTAAGTGGTTCTTGATGAGATCGAATTATAGTCTTTTTACAAATTCTCTACGACAAAAAGACTTTTACTTTAGGTAGCAAGTAGTAGTTCTCTTTCATTTATGACCACTTATGGCGATTATTTCCATATAAACTCCGTATTGGCATTTTAACTATTTGATTTGTTTACCTTTACTTGCAAAATATTTAATGGAATGTTATCTTCATTCGAGAAATGCTGACCATATTTCAAATGTTCCTCATTTTTCCCTTTCGAAAAGAATACTTCCTGTTCGCTAGCACACTTTCAGTGCTGTCAGAATCATGTGGTTTAAGAATTGCTCACTGCTGGGTCAAGAAGACGTTTGGAGGTGTTGTTGAAAAATTATTTTTAAAAAAGCCTAGCGAAAACTAATGCAACATCGTATCGCTCGGTTCCTTCCCATAATTTGACCATGTTAAATTCGTTAGGTTAATACATGGACGGTAGTTAGGCCTAGAGTTAGTATTCACTTGTTGGAGGGAATCGCTAGTGCACCATTGTGCAGCCATACAACTAGGGATTTCATGAAAAGCGTGCTCAATACTGATGTAGTAGTATTTACATATATTCCAGTTTGTTTAATTAGTACAATTTCAATTAGATTAGAGATTCAAACAATAATGTATTTATATTGTTTCGAACTAATGAAATACTTTTTCTTATAATGTTAAGTTTTCTAGACTTTTTAGGACATCCCAATTACGTTTGTTCGTTCAATGCTAAAATAATTGTTTATGTACACAATGCCTTTATAGTTGTTTTTGCTGTTGTTGTTATTTCTGTTGTACTTATTGGCTATTTATATACAGATACCAAACACAAACTTATAAACGTGTATCTAGATACATTCATGTACTTTCAGCTACAATTGCCTTTTAGTCTATTGTCCATGTCCTCTCTCCGCCTCTCATCATAACTGCACATTTATTAAAAGGCAACGTGCATAAAATAATTATGAAATATGTAGATTTGTTGTATATAATTCTTTGATTACTTAAAAGCAACTCAGTATGTATCTACATATATACAAAGTTGTATAAATTCGGAATCCGCACGTGTTGATCATCGTATGTTTGTTGGTTTGCCAATTCTGGTCTGGTTTGGTCTGACCTGGCATGTTTGCTTTGTTTCATTTGTTGTTGTACTGTGAGTGTAGGTGTCGGTTGTCATTGTATTTGTGTTAGTGTCAGGTGTGCGCGGTACAGAGTAACTTTTTTGCTTTTGAGGTTAGCTTTTTGCGGCGGTACTAAACTTTTCAATAGGGTGAAAGAGTGAGAGAGAGATAGACATATTAACGGAAGCCCAGTGCACGAGGATGTGTCTTGTGCAGATATTTTTTATTGAAACGGAAAGCAGAAGAAGAATGAAATTTCTAAAAAGTAGATGAAAGTTAGTTTTAGTTAGGTGGCAAATAATTTGAACACTACGAGCGGAATGTAGAATTTAAGAAAGATAGAACCTGTTACTTGAAAACTTTGAAAATTGTTTTTTTTTAGCTAAACATAAAACTTTTTGGTAATTTTTGTACTCGAAGTCAGGAACAATCAGATTTGTATATCGTGTATCTGTATAATAAAAGTATATATTAAGTTTGTGCAAGTTTATGTAACTTTACGTACTTTACGTACGTGAAGTTCTAAGTTTCTACTAGGAGTTTAAGGAAATTATATAGGCACATATAAGCAGAAGTTCTAGCAATCCAGAACGCTGAAAACTATTTGTGCACGCCTGTAATCGAGTCGTTTTATTCATATGTCGAGTCAAGTCGTTTTATTCATATGTTTTATTCCAAATGGAAGAGTTATTTATCTACTTAAAGTTGGATCTTTTCGTTTAACCTAACATAACAATGACATCAGACGCATATTTTCAATAACGAGATGCCTGCTCAGATTTCAAGTTCAAATGAGTATAAATGAGAGTAAGATGCTTAATTTTACTATTTTGCTTATCTCTTCCACCATATAGCTGCTAGACGATTTCAAATTTCCTGTGACTGGTATCAGAGCTTCGGTTCAAACGAAATTACCGTTTTTTCTTGTTTAATATGATACATATTTTTTCCATTTAAATTCAACCTTTTTACTGGTCTATTTGAAAAACATTATTTTACTTAGTCGTACTTACAAATACCTTCTACACTGCAACACATGTAAAAACGTACAATATAATGATTTAATTATTTGTAATAGACATTTGACCATCCCTTGAAAAGATATCTGCATGCAATGCGACTTATATTACTTCTTCATTTCCTTTTTGTGACCTCCGACTCGGTATAATAGTTGACTGCATTCTATACTTCACAATTCATACATCACAGTGGACTTTTCATACGACGCGAAACACACCTCATTTGTTCTTTTAGAACAGAATGCAATTATTTTCCATGTTATCTATTCAAAAAATTATCTTTCGCATAAAATCTGCCACTCCTCTTTGTTTGTCTGGTAGAGGACGACGACTAGGGACGATGACGCTGACTCTGTCATTAACCTCAGTAATCTAAAAACAGATACTAAAAAAAAAGAATTATATAAAAAGCTATTGTAACAATTGGTACTAGATAGAGATACACACAATTATTTTATGCAGTAGTATGTACTTCTTACTTAACAGCAGAGCAGTACCATTGTTTAAAAAGTTTTCTTCTTCATTGACATTTAACTAAGTTTTCCTTGAGTGCCTTCGTCCTTGCTTAGTTGTTGTTGTAGTTGTTTTCGTTGTTACTAATTTAACGCTTTGCTACTTGTAGTTGTTCGCGCTTTTATGTATACATAGTCGTATCTATTCTTTTGGCTATACGCTTTCAAATAGTTGTGAAGAGAGGTTTTTTTAATTTTTAAGACAGTTTGCAACAGTTCCTCTAGTAGCTTATAACAAAAAGTAATTCAGTTTCAAATGGCTCGTCAGTTTTTACAGAATGTTGTGCTCTAGGAGATTAATTAGTGGAGAATGAAAAAATAGTGTTGGTTTCTTATCTATTGATTTTCATTGCGGTTAATTTATATTGGCGCCCGAGCAAGGACTTTTTTTTTACATTTTATTTCAGCGCAGATTGGCGTTCTCTGCAAAAGACACTTCTAGTCTGCATAGTGTTTGGCATGTAAGTTTGATCGATACAAATCTTCTTGGTCATGGAAGAAGTTCAAAAGGAGTCGAAGGCTGTAAAGTTTACAGCTGAACAGTTGGAGTTCAGAGAGAATTTCTATATAGCGGTGCGTAGGTTGTTAATCGGTAGGTTTGAAGTAAAAGCTTCCTTTTTAAATAAAAAAAAAGATAATCAGATTTCGATAGGCTTAAGTGACGTTTTCTGTCATTAAAGCAAAGAATGACCAGAGATTTTAGTTTACGTGAAATGTACATTTATGATAGAAAAAATTGAGCTTAAGCATGTGTCCCAAATTGAGAGAAAAGTTCCTTTAAAACTTCACTACTTCAATCCTATATTCAATGCGTCTTGAGGTCTGATAGTAGCACAACTATTTTCCGCGTTGCATGTCTAATATGAGTAATGTATATATTTTTCTATTATTGTACTTTGGCAGCACCACTTTCAATCTCCTGGGTGTGGCATACAAAGTTAGTCTGAACTTTTCTTGCAAATCAAAATTAAGGTTTTCAATATTATCACTGCCGTTGTAAAGCAGTTTTCGAACTAACGAACAAAATTGAAAATAGGTCAAAAACTATTGTGAGATTTTTATTGGCGCCCGAGCATGGACCTTTTTTTATTATTATTAAGTAAGAGAGCGCAAATTAGTCGCCTCTACAAAACATACTTCTTTGCTGGGTAGTGTCTGGCAAGTAAATACCGTTATGTGTTCGATCTTGTATGAAGAAGGGTATGGAAACCGTAGTGTTTAAACCATATGTGCTTTTTATGTATTTGTATTTTACATGTTTCACATGTAAAATATGTTTTATGCTATTTGCATTATATTTTTAAAGAAAAATAGTAAATATAGCAAGAGAGGAGAAGGACATAGGAGGTGAAAATCATGAAATGTAATTTCCCTTTCAATGTCGGCGTATGTTGTCTTTCTACGCGTTGGTTTTGTTGTCATGTTTTCTTTCTCATTTTATTGTTGTGAGGTGGGAGAAATATTCTTTTGTTCTTCCGCTCCCGTTTCCTTGTCCTCAGATACATTTTCTTTGCTGCATTTGTCTGTCTGGTCTGAGCTGCTGTGTTACTCTGTATTTTAATTAATTTTTTTTTTGCTATGCTATTTTACTGCAAATAAAAGAACCATTTTACACTTATCATAAGTTGAAAATGCTACATATATGACGTGTAGTGTAGTGTAGAAAACATGTATCTGTATGTGTGTGTGTGTGTATCTGTGACTCACTCACTCAGACTGTGTGAGTGTGCAAAGTACTTGCATTATCGCGCTCAATGACTTTAACTGTTTAAGCAATAAACACCCACACATATTTTGTTTTAAATGAATATAAAAGTAGATATGTACATATGAAAATACATTTTTTAAACAATGAAAAATTTATTTGAACAAAATAGCTACAACAACAAGCACAAAGTCAAGAATATCTGATTGTCTGTCTGAGCAAATATTTTTAATTTTTTTTTAACAGCATTCTGAACAAAATTGTAGGATGATTAAAAGACATCAATTTTGGTGGGAACACCGCTTTTGATGTGTGGAAACAAACGAATTCTATGCGAAAAATATATTTTTTATATACAATATTTATATTAGATGACAGTTGAATAAAATTTGTTGGTGTCAATACTAAGCTACGATAATGGAAACTTTTTTGTTATAAGCTAAAACGTGTATAGACTGGTAATAATATTGTATACGAGTATATTACTATTACACTATACGGGTATATTGTTCCTTTCCTTTCCTCCGACTACTATTAAAACATGTTACATTTTCCCCATAAGAGTCAATATTCGGTATATTCTCGAACAATTTTGTCCCGAACGAATGCCGTTTTTTTTTCAATTAAATGACCGATTTATTATCGATATCATACGATATTTATTATTAACACTATAAACAGAGGAAGTCATTTAATCATTATTCTCTATTTGTTTTTTTTTTGTTTTTAATTTTTCTTTTATCGTTTATTAACTTTTAGCTCTTGCATTGACTTTTCTTTATATTCCTCTTATTCGCTTTCGTTCTGTCTTTCTTTGTTGTATTTTGTTTTTTGTTTTGCAATTTCATTGATAAGTCATTGAAATTTATTTTGTCTACCACCTCCCTCTCTTTTTTCTTAATTTTTCGCTCTATAAATTATGAACCATGCTTAGAGTGACCATATTGTTTTCTAAAGCGCAGTATTTATTTCTTAAGTAGATTATTAGAGAAATATTATGTGCAATCAAGTTTGATTTTAATACTATCCATTAATTGTAATCGCTTAATTACGGAAATGCTGCTCAGATAGGCTAAAAATCTCTGTTGAAACAAATGGTAATTAGAAAGAGTAATGTCTGGTGAATACAGTTGGTGAAGTAAAACCTTCAATTTAAACGTTTTCTAGTTGATTTTAATCTGTTTTGTGACTGAAAATTGTGAAGCCGAAAAATCTCTTTATCGTGTATCTCCTCGAATTACAGTCGTTTTTTCTTCAATGCTCGGCTCAAACTCATCAAATGTTTAGAGCGATCCAACCGTAATGATTTCATTAGCCTTAAACAGTTCATAGTGCAAAACATTCAGCTGATCCAGCCAAGTATGGATCATAGTATTTGATGGTTGGCCAGTTGTTCGATCTCAATAAATTTGCGAGTTCTTGTTGCGTTTGACATGTGGCTTCACCGAGTAAGGCCTCCAATTCTTCATCTTTAAACTTCAAATGAAATCAGAAAAGTAAAATTTCACGAAAATTACGCTTATTAGGCTCAAAGGTCATTTTTCGCATAAAGAAATATATTATTATCATTATCTATTTGTGATCGGTGTTTTTTTGGAAGTGTCGCAATTTTTCGCGTGTGTCAGGAATGAGTTGATGTCCCGTAACTGGCGCAAACTCTGACCGAGATTTCCGAATTGGCTCATTCTGGCTGTGGGTCCCGCGGATACTTAATTTTCATATAATTTTTTATAAACACTGCGGCCCTAATAGTAATATACAACATAAAATTTGTTAATAGTTTATTCTCGAGACCTATTCCAGCAATGCCTCTGGACCTATGGTCACTTTAATCATGCATTAGTAGTGCTTGGTGGGACAGAGAAAGTTGGCAAAGAGGGTTTTGTAATAGGAGGAGCTGAAGAGGGGCTAATGTGACAGTTGAGTGCGTCGCATTTTGACATTTGGCTCGTATTTCGCTTGCATTCCTTAACGCTTATTTTCGCTTATATTTCACTTATTTTTCTGTTTTTTTTTTCTTGAATTCGATATGTTTTGTGTGCAAAATATTTATTTATTTAATTAATTCAAATACAAAATATTGTAGTAAATAAATAAAAAATAAATAAATTGCAATCATTTGTGAATGATATATATAAAACCAATATGTATATAAAAATTTATTTTTTTTTATTTGCATACATTTGTATTTGTTTAGTGTAAAGTGCAGCCATTCGTTTTTTATTGCTTTATATTATTGTTTTGTTGTATATGTTTTAATAAGAATTCAATTAGACATGTTCCAATTCAATTGCGACTCGTTGTCAATATTGTCATTCGACGTTGTTTTTGTTGATTTATTCTTATCGCTACCGCCGGCGCAGTATGTACAACCCGTCCGACGCTCGTTGTTCTTGTCATACACTGTAATCATTGGGTAAAAGGGTATATTAAGTTTGTGCAAATGTAACAAACAGACAGAAGCAGGCGAGGCAGATCCCATAAAGTGTATAAATTCTTGATCAACAGCGGAAGACATGTCCGACCGTCTGTTTGAACGAACAGATCTCGAAGACAATAGGACATATAGTTACTTCAAATTCGAACATTTAGATTATCCTTTTCCCTCCTCAGATAGCTTGTATGAAATGAACATGACAACCCCAATTTAAGGGGTAGCCCCAATCAAATCTGACTCCCAAGTTTTACGTTTTTGTATGAAAATGTTTCATTTTTTAAGTAATTTTTGATCAATTCTAAAAAAATATACCGCAGCTGTCCAGATGGTATCATTAAAGAATATAATCTATGGTTCATATAGTTAGCCTTTCACAGAGTACAGGGTATCCGAAGTCGAACACACACGACTGCAGCGTGCTTTCTTGTTTTTTGTGGTTGTTCTTGTTGTCATTGTCGTTGTTATGTGGTTCAATAATTGAGCCAATAAAAAAATTAAAGCTGGCAGCTTTTCATTTTTTGTTTTATTTTCTATTTATTATTTTACTAGTTTTCTTTTTTACAATTGTACTTGATTTTTTTTTGCGCAATTGTTTCAAGCGATCAATCAATAATTCAATTTGCAACAACAACAGCGTCCAAATTCGATGTCAACGTTTCATATTCCAATTGGAATTTACGCTCAATTGATTTTTGATTGCGCAGTGCTGCTGCTATGTGCTTCTCAAACTGTATTAGCTTCACAACGCGCCTAATGTGAAAATCAAACTGTAAAGTCATTGAAATAGGTTTTAAAAATTTCCAGTCTTTTTGTTCATCATATCATAACTTTCATTTTCACATGCATTTTGTTAAACACGAAAATCGCGTTTAAAAATATTTTTATGGGAACGTTTTCGCGATAAAAAGTTAAAATAAAATGTTTTTGTTTCCAGGTTTTTTAATATATTTCGAGTTCTAATGGTCAATTAGAATTGATTTGGGTTAACATGCACTTAAATGTTAAAAAATCTTCTGGAAAATGCATGTAATACACAAACTAGAGTACAGGGTGCCAGGTTCATTATTCAAATCAATATGCAAATTAATAACTTCTGTTTTCGAATCCACAACAAATAGCTGGACAAACTTATTGCTAGCTAAGCATTATACTTAACTTCATAGGATTGTCAGTACGCAAACATAATTTTTAACTTTTTATTTTCGATATTCCATTGAAAAATTTAAAACTTCACTATTTATCCATAGATTTTCATCTATAGCAGCTCGTTTGTTAGATGAAAGTGTCAGCTTCATGTAAAAAACATCATCAAGCTGGATTTATTTTTTCGTTTTTTTTTCCTATTTGATATGTTGATTTCAAACTAGATTTTTGCCAAAAACTTATTAACGATTTTTTTCAACTTATTAAATTCGCAAGAAATTGAACTACTAAGCCGATCTCGAACTATGTGAAAGGAAGTTGTTGTGTACCCTTAAAATTGAGTGCTTGTTTGGCAAAGTAGGTTAAAAAATAATTGCAGAGATATACTAAAATCGTTTCAATTTGACAGTAAAATTGGTTTGCTGAGTGTTCAGGTAGAGTTGTCAGTTGTAGCATTTTCAGCGATAGATATAAATATGCTAAGAAGCAAGTTATAAATCGTAAAATTTTAAATGTCTGGCCATCGGACTGGTGAGAATTTGTAGCTGAATCCGAAACACGTGTCTTCGTGGCTAAAACATGCTCTGTCTAACAAAAACTAGTTGTTATTGTTCTCACTTTACATTTAGAAAATACATATATGTAAATTATTTGTCAATGTAAAAATGAACTTCAGTCAGCTAAAATTCATATCTAATTTTATAAACTGCTAAATAGAAGTTACATTCCATCGTATAACTATATTTAATATAATGACAAAGACTAGTCTACATTAAGTCAGATGGATGGACAGACAGACAGAGAAATGAATTTAACTGCATTTTTATAGCAATGTTTTAAAAAATTTGCAATAAAGTAATTTACAGTACAGCACAGTTTATAATATGTTTACAACATCAAATAGAAAAATAAAAACTAATTTTTGAAAGCTTAATGAACCTGGCAACTTTTGATATTTTGTATATAGGATATACATAGCTACGTGTATAAACTTTACTTTGTATTGTTTTATTTTTGTTCGACATTAAACAAGTGTTTCTTACGTTTAATGTCTCAGTTTGTTTGTTTAACTGCGAATTTGAATTTTTATTTCATTTTAGCAAAGATAGGGTCGTCGTTCGTTCGTTCGATTTTTTTTTTTCAAACATATACACGAAAGCCATTTAAACAATTATTTATTGTCTTTGAGGTTAAATTGCAAACAAAAAAAAATGTTCTTCGGATTGTTTTTTTTTTTGCTCATCTTTTGTATTAGCGTAAAGATAAACATACACACAGACGGCCGGACAGACGGACATAGGCCCGAGAGATAGTAGCAGCTTTTAGCTTTGCTAATTTTAAAATAGCAAACTTTTTTTCCGCCACGTCTTATTGGATATGCCAACCGATTTTCCACCACTCCTTCATTTTCTTCTTATGCTGTCTTGACTTTTCTTTTAATCTCTTTCTCTCTTTGTCACTCGCTATACGATCTTGTAGACTTTTCTTATTGCTTTTCTTGATTTTCTTATTGTCGTTGTCAGTCTCATGACTTTTCGTCTCATTGCTTTTCACTTGGCTTTGCTAATTGAAATCACTTGATTTTTATTTATTTCTCTTTATTCTTTTTTTGTTTCTTTGTTTTTAGCTTTATATACCTTGCATTTTATTTCATATTTATTTGTTTATAGTATTTAAGTAACTCGGTTGCCTATTCAAATATTTATGCACTCATTCAGTCACTCACTCGATTATTGCTGTAATCTCTCTTGGAAGTACGATTCAGTCGAGTATGCATGATAAGACAATGCTTATAGTGCTATTAAATTCTCGGCATATTTCATGCGCCATTTATTTACGGCGTACAAATTTTTTGTTTTCCAATTGACATGTTACTCGGATGTGATGAAAGTAAAGCAACAACAACAATGATGTCATTGTTTAATTAACAAATTGTCACTAAAAGCGTGAAGCTTTATTGAAAGTTGATAAATGAAAATATGGCAAGACAACAGCAACACATATTCGTATATATTGTTTTTTTTATGGAACTTAAAGTAGAACTGGTTCATGAGAATCGCTAAAAAACAAAAACAACTGGTTTTGTTTATATAAGGGATTTTCTTGAACGTACATACATAAATACTCGTAAATAAGTTTCAATCTGTTGTTACAAGAACTTAAATGTTTTTAAAGTTTATCTAATAACACTAGTCTACAGCCAAAAAGTGCATTCGATGCCATATTTTCTTATAGATTTTGGTTTGCTGAAGTCGAAAATAATCTTAAAAAAATTGCGGTATTGATACGCGCTTCCACTAATTCAGCTATATCTGAAGTTAGAAGAAACCAATCTGATTACGACTTATGTCACAATAAAGTCAATAAAATTCTCAAGAAATTTGGTTTTTAGTTTTTTTAAAAATCACTTGGATGGTTTGAAAATTACGAGCTGAAGTAATGAATAAAATAAAAAGTAATGAATATAATAAAAAAATGAGGAAAATTAGAATTCGTTTAAGTTTGCTCAGTTTTTGCTTATAGAACGAAAAAAATTATGGATATGTTCCAAAGTTATGATTTTTTAAAAATAAAATTGTTCCTTGACAATTCTTTTATTTTGTAGGTCTAATTAGCATCTACGAGCGGGAATCTGTGTATGTTTTGAAATCGACAATTCTGTGATACCATGAAATCAACTTTGAACAAAAGTGAGTCAAAAGCGATTGCTGGTATACCTTTCAAGTTACATTTTTTTTACACTACGAAGACAATACAAGATTTGTTTTACTACATAAATCGTATTTGTTTTAATTTAGCTGTGAAATAAAACACATTATACACTTTATTCCCTTTTTGTATCGCAATCAATTTAACTTGTCTATTGAAAATTAAATGCTGTTAATTGAAATAGTTACAAATTGAAAATAAATTCGATTAACTAAACTATTAAAATAAAAATAATTTTCGTGTTGTACACTAAAATAACAAAAACAACAAAACCATGCCACCCACGACACAACATTATTTAGAGGTGTGTTGTGTGCTATTCATATTAAAATTACCTTAGACAAACACACACGCTGTCATATACGAGAGATACGTACCACAGCATCCACATTGTGGGTGGTATAAACTAACTGTATCATTTACAGTGGTTTAAAATGCTTAAAAACATGCTACATAACAATTTATTACTGTGACAATTGATATGAATTTGTTTAATTAGCATTTTGTGTAGCAGTATATAAAGTAAAAACAAGAAAAAACGTTAACTTCGGTTGAACCGAAGCTCTAATACCATTCACACGAAATTTTAAATAGTATTGTAATACATAAAAGTGGGGGTTTAAATAGGGACTACCCCAAAAAGTGGGTGGTACACGCTCACTAGTAGATGTGTATGAAGCGATGTAGCAGATGTGTAAGATGCCGCCATATCGAATAGATATTGACGTTTTCCATACAAATGCATAAAAGTGAGCTGTGGGTTTATATGGGACTACCTCAAAAAGTGGGCGGAACACGCCAATTTGTATATGTATATGAAGCGATTGTCCACTTAAATCCACCAAATCAAATTTTAAGCTAATATTGATTTAATGAAAAATTTTTTTATAAAAAAAAAACACAAAATTGCATGGTGGGTTTGTATGGGGGTTACCCCAACAAGTGGTCGGGCCACGCCCATTAGTCTGTATATGTTAAGCGGTTGTCTATAAAATGACACCATTTCGCATTTCAACCGAATATTGACTTTAATAAAGAATTTTTCATACAAAAAGTCAAAAGTAGGTTTGTATGGGGCTACCCTTAAAAGTGGGCGGGTCACAACCTTTAGTCTATTTATGTTAAGCGGCTGACCATAAAAAGGCACCACATTGCATTTCAACCTAATATTGACTTTAATAAAGAAGTTTTCATAAAAAAAGTCAAAAGTGGGCAGTAGGTTTGTATGGGGGCTACCCCAAATAATGTATATGCCACCCATTAATGTATATGCCAACCATCCGACCACTAGAAGTTACCATATCAATTATTAAGTTGATATTGACTACAATAAAGAAGTTTTTCATACAAAAAGTCAAAAGTGGGCGGTGGATACCCCAAAAAGTGAGCGTGGCGGGACAATCTTGACACTCTATTAAACTCCAATGAAAAGAAATGTATGTGCAAAATTTCAACTGGATAGCATTAAAATTGGTCCCCAAAAAATGCGCAACAACATACAGACAGACGGACATGGCTAGATCGACTCGTCTCGTCGCGCTGATCAAGAATGTATATATACTTTATGGGGTCTACGATGCCTCCTTCAATGCGTTACAAACTTTCAGACAAATTGTTAATACCATTTCACACTATGTGTGAATGGTATAAAAAGAAACTATTTACAGCTAGAGAAAAAGTTGCTGTTAATGGAAATTGCTCTGGCATGCATAATTGATGTTCAATTAGTGCAGATTATGCCGCATACCAAGAGAGCGAGAGAGAGAGATAAATAGATAGAAAGAGTGTATATCAGCAGACACTTCCATCAATCGTGCAGGCACTTAGAACTGACAGATACACCCACCCACCCACACAGATACAGATACATGCAAATGCAGCGACATTGATTTTCCTTTGATACACTTGAGATTTTTACACAGCTCTGGAATATTATAGAAATATGAAATCTGTTGAATATTGACTGTCTAAAGTGCTATTATTGATTGAGTGAGTGTGTATGCTTGTCAAAGTGTACAAATATTAATAAGACACTAAATAGACAGTTCCCCATAGATTATTTTGTGCAAAGCTATTTGATTGAAAATTGCAATTTGCTTTAATGCAGTTCTGACAATGAAGTATCTTACGTTTTTTTTTTAAATTAAATTCGCATAAATAAATAACTCTGTCTACACTATTCAACATATGTACTTATTTCCTGTTGTGTTATTTTTTTAAATAGTTTTTCCGAATTTTTTATTTTATAAAACAGACAAACCGCCGCACCTAACCTCAAAGCCTACGCGTATAATACTCATACAAAATTGTTCTTGTTTGTGCGTTTTTCACAGCTCATTAAAACGCAATAAAATAATCGTTTCAGTCGTAATGTGAAAATTCATTTGTAAAAACATATACACGTGCGGTGCGGTATATACGAGTATGAATATTTGTTTGTACATAGAGTAGCTTTCAACGAAAAACCGCCATATTTGTTTTAACAAAAACATTCTATTCTATACAAAACTTTCGTTTCGCTCTCCCGCTCTATCTCTCTCTTTCTGCTTTCTATCTCTTTTTCACTTTAGTCCCCAATGAATGTCAACGTCGTTTCCCCCCGTCACACGCACCCTTTTATAATTTAGTGACATCGTCGTAAATTTGATTAAATAAACTTTAAAGTTTACAAGTCGGAATGCGACAAAAGTTCTGCACCAAATGAAAAACTATTTGAATTGAGCTAAGAGCAATAAACCATAAATTTTGTGTCACAAAAATGTCATTCTCGCACAATATTAGGTTCTTGTATTATGTATATTTGGCTTGTTTCTTGTCGGTTGGCACATGTGCTGCTGAGCTAAGCTACAGTGAGTTTTAGAATTATAGCACAGTGGCTATATATTTTTTCGATATTTAGTTTTCTTCTGTGTATATTAGCGATGGTGTATCTTAATAGCGTATGTTGAGTGTTTTCGTCATATTGGTAATATAAGTTCAAATATGAATTAACTATAATTAATGAACAGGACTTCCCTAGGTTCCGATTGGACCAATTACTCACTTCTAAATTCAAGTGACAAATGAATAAGATGATCGTTCGTATTCACTATGTCAAATAAACAAACCAAAACAATTTTTCAGGGCGCCCGAGCAGGTATATACTCAAGAACTGTATATGTACTATATGTTATCACTATATATGTTACAGTATATATTACCACAGTATTTATTACCACTTATTACCAACTTCGTTTTAGTAGACCGAATTAAAACCTTGACAATCAATAGTAAAAACACAGCATTAATGTACTGCTTTAGCAATGTAAAACTAGTTGTGGATTATAACGAAAACACAAAAGTGCTTTGTTGATTTAGTTAGTCAAAAAAAAAAAACAGTCTTCTCACTTTTAGTTGGCATATTGATGCTTATTGGTGCTTGACTTAAGAAGTAAATTCATGTCGGATATAAAAATAGCAAGAATTATTACAGATTGAAATTTATTATGTTTTCTGCTCAAAATCTTTGACATTTTTAAGCGGTTCTATAATTTCAAAAGTCACTGTAGCTTTACTAACTACATTTGTTTGCTTTTGGGCTAAATTCGTGTACGCCAAGAGAAAAGAAAAAAAAGAGGATGCTAGCAATAATACAAATTTGACAAGCAGATGATTAGTGCGGTATCATAGCGACAACTGTGCGAGGGTTGCAATAAAAGTTTGACGAATAAAAGCAAGGTATTTTCATTCAATTACGTAATAAGAAATATGTGTGTACATATTTTTCAATGTGAAGAGCAAACAATAACAAAAACTTTTTGTTCACAAAGAATGTTAAGCTACGGATAAAATTGTTTCGGTTTCAGCTACTGCTGTTTATTTGCATGTATATATCTTGTTATAATTATCAGCTAATAAATACTTTTAGGAGTACACTACTTTTACGTGTCAGTAGTATGCGATTGAAAGCGGTAGCTTTATAAATTGCATACCTTCCCCCAGCTAATGCGTTATATTTGGCGCATTTACATATTTATAAAACAAATGCGGTACTAGTTGCTATAGTTCATCATAAAAAAAAAGTATCTCGACATTTTTATTACTGACTAAATCTGAATATGTACTTGTACGAGTATCTGCAACAAAGCTGTTGACACATTTTATGTGATAAGATTTCAGATTTTTTTTTTTACACTATTACTACATATGTAGGTATAGTAGGTATAAATATGGGCTCTAGTTTCTGATAAGATTGCGTATATTATATCAGCTTTTGTCCATGATTGCTTACTCTGCAGTGTTATACAAGTCCACTTAACTTAAATAATTGCAAAATGCCTAATCACAAGGTTTATTTATGCGCACTTTTACTGCGTGCGAGGTGAATCTTTTACTTGTTTGTGTGCTTGTACCTACGCTTGATAATGAGATTTTTTTCCCCGCAAATTTGATAAGATTTCGTCACAGTTGACCAAATAGTTCACATTTGTTTCATTGTTGTCAAGTGTTTGGTTGATTAATTAACTGCCTGCAATGTCGTCATAGTTGAGTGGTCATTAACCGAACCGATTCAAAGCCAAACTACGGCGGTTATAATCGGTTAGTGCTGGAGTATTATTGCATAATGTGTGTCCAATTGCGTATTGGACATTGAGAGTACAGCATTCTGATGAGAGAACTTATATACTTAATAATGTCTTATAGGATGCCACATCAAGCAGTTCGCTTACAAGACTCAATGTGTTTGGGAACTCTTTACTAGATGATAATCGTAGAGAATCATAAAACCTTAACGAAATTCTTAATACAGACGACGATCCTCATGTAATAGGAGATTCAGTATCAATTGCTATCAAAACGATATTTTGTATTGCGCGACATTCGATAATTCGGATAAGTTTAGCATGCGTTAAAGAAAGTAGTAGAATTCGTTGAGTAGTATTCGTTTTGATTGCTTTAATGCTAGGCTATTTTAAAGTAAATGAGGAATGGAAAGGCAGTTTTTTGGTATTTAAACATTTTATGTGACGAAGTGGTTTTTAAATGAAAAAGATTCGAAATTATATGTACTACGACATATTCATGACTTCGTCCAACGAGAATTGAGATACATTGTGGACTGGTTAGGCATTCCTTCATTTGCCTATTCAACACTTGAAACAGTCCGTTCTCATCTCTTATTTCTTTCTGTAGATTAATGCCGTGTTTTTATCTAAAGCATATCTAATTTTTCACACACAATAGCTGTTTTCACTGAAAATTGACTGACATTAAGGCAATTGTATTAGAATTTCTAGTTAAACATGACTAATACTATTAATCGACGTGTCCCGCCCCCGTGTAAGGGTATGCCCACAGAAATACACAGTCCATTTGATTCGATTTTTTTATAAAAACTATGGTTATTTCTTATGAATGGAAGCATCACATAGTTATTAATGGGCGTGTCGTGCCCACATTTTGATTTTGTCCGCATTAATACCAAGCGCAAAATTTGTTCTTGGGAAGCTCTGATAGCCCTTCTCATGATGTGAGAAGGGCTAAGCTTGTTTCCAACAACAAATAACATATAAAACAAGAAGGATTTTGTAAAACAACAAAAAATAGGACATCTCGAAAGAAAAGGAGGATAGAAAAAATGGTCTATACTTGTGACTAGAGCAACTATTTTTTTATATATGTTGACTTGAGGACTTCAAATCCAACAACAGAATTTTTCTATGACGGTTCAGTAATATTTGAGGTTTAAATGCTTTTTTTTGCTAGTCTTGAAGTCCAGTTTCGAACTCAGCCCAATCAAATTCATACACAAAGAAAAGTTGTTAGTGAAGCGTAGTGTCCATGTTGTTTTAAAGTTATATATACATATGTATGTATATATAAAATTTTTAAAACTTGATTAGTTTTATTATAAAATGTTTGAACTTAATCTACATCAATTTAAGCAAATAAAATACTCGTACATATACTCCAACTAAAATAAAAACCGAAAAGAGCAACAATCAATTATATATAACATAAATACTACGATATGTATAAATTATAAATTACTATAAATAAAAATTTTCAATAAGATTATTTTTAAGTGCAAATTCAATTTATTTGACTATTTTAATTTCAATTTATTTAGCAGCTTTTTTAGTGTAGACACGTAATAAACATAATTTTATTGTTTGTTTTCGATTTAAACAAATTTTTTTTTCATATTTACACACAAAAATACATACAGACACACACACACAGAGAATACGGCGAGATATATACATATGTATCTATATAATTTTCACATCGTATCCAACACAGATGATAATTAATAATAAATAAATTAAACATTGATATATTTAACTTGGCGCTGAAATCAAATTAACTCGAATAAAAAAAGCAAAAATAAATAAACTATAAAAAACGCAGATTGAAATTTACACATCCAGAGAAAAAACCAGACCAAAAAAAGTCTCTTTTTTACCAACAAAAATTAACTCTAAAAAAGAGTAAAAAGAAAAACAGCATAAAAAATGCTAAATGGTTTTTATTTTCGCTCTCTACAAAAACCACAAAGCGAAAATTTTATTTTAATATTTATTTGTTAATGTACTATTTTTTTTTTTATAGTTTTTTTATATATATATATTTTTAAGTATTTGTGCATTTTTATTACATGATGATGATGATGATTTGTTGTATTTTGTAGTTTATTTTTGGGTTTTACTATTCTAGCGAAATTTTAAGTTGAATAATGAAAAAAAAAAAAATGGAATGTGTGTGTATGAACAAAAAAAAAAAAAACAAAAACAGAAAACATTTTGAAATTGTTTTTAAAAATATGCTCTGATGATGAATCACATCTACTACTACCCAAACATGCAAACATATAATTACTACTAATTGGATTGCAATTCCGGCGACGACGACAACAACGACGGCATTGTGGAATATCAATTTATACAGAATTCGACACTTTCGATAGCGAAGCTACAGAATTCGACATTGAGCCAGTGGTAATCTATTATGGCGACTCAAATGTCAATATGGGTGAACCATTTTCGATAACCTGCATCATACCGATAACTGAGAAGATACATTGGCTGAAAAACGGCGAACCGATAACGCGGCATAATTTGCGACATGGGCGTGATGAACACGCCTATACGCTCTCAGAGAGCGCCATTGAAGGTGAGTATGTTGATGATGTTCTGAACAGAGTGACTAAATTGTGACAAACTAGCAAAACGTGCATGTAAAAACATTGAAGTATCACATTGTGTGTGTGTATATGTGCTATTCTTCAATGTTACACGTGCAATTCTTATTCGCACGGCCGTGTGTCAAAAACAGTTTTTCTTTCACTCGTGTGCCATTTGTGCTGCACATTATTCAATGTGGCACACACACACACACATGTGTTTTTGTGTTGAGAAATGGTTTGGAAAAATACACGCGTTTCATTTATCTTCGCATTGTATGGAAACCGTTGTGTGTGACTGCAATAACTGATTTGTTGGTTATTCTTTCTTGCTTTTGATAATTATATTGCGAAATGTCGCAGGTCAAATCATATATGTAGAAATTTTGGTTCTATTTGAGTGACCTATTAATATGACATCGTTTAAATGGCCGCCGTGGCATAGTATTAACGTGTAGCTGAGAGATCATATTTTCGATGACTCTGGCGCATAGTTCAGTCTGAATTTGAGCGATGTCACGGGTTATTTTGTTTTTGAGAACACCGGTCGTGTTGCGGCTTATTGTCATAGAGCCACGACTTAAGGAACCCTCTCAAGATAAAGTCTTACATGATCGAATCGCACGAGTTCGGTGACCAGTTAATTTCGCCTCTGAGTGAGATAACCATGCCCTCAAATCGCTCGTGCAAAATTGTCCTTTGGGAACCACATGTCGTTCACATCCAAATCATTCAATATGGCTCACAAGAAATTGCTCATCATCGATCGGTAGCGGTCTCCATTCATGGTGATGGCAATGCAATGCTATCGACGTTTTCAAAGAAGCACGGACCGATGATACCTTCGGCGCACAATTCACACCAAACTGACTTTCTGGCACTTCTGTTGTTCGCTAAGCCATTAAGCCAGAAATGAGCCAAGTCGCTTTTTTTTTTTTTTTTTTTTGAAATCGATATCTGTTTCCAACTGATCCAGAACCCAGTCAGCGAATACACGTCGTGGTGTATGGTCGCTTTTTTCAGGTCCTGGGTCCCGACGCAAAATTGTTCACTAAACCGGTCTACTCGAATTTAGCCACCAATCGTTGAATAGACGATTTGGATGGATGACCATGTAAACATTAATTTTGATAGTAAAGTTAAATCCCACTTTGTGCTTTTTCAAATAATTTCTCAACGCAAATACTCTTGTCTGTGCCATATTGGAAAATGTGTAGCATTAAGGCGGCACATTTGTGTGCCAGTCATAAAACGAACGCAAATGTGCAGCATACGAGTGACGAACAAATTTCTGCACACGAACGTGCGAATGAGAATTGCTCGTGTAATATTGAAGAATAACACGCACATGTGCTAATAGTGTTGATACTTCATGTTTTTTTTTTTACATGCGCGTTTTGTTAGTGAATGTATTGAGCAAAGTGCATGCAATTTGTACTCGAGTTCTGTTATTAAAAGACAAACGAAGATTGTGTGGAGGTAGAGTGTTGTCTTGTAAAACACGCACTTTTGCTGCAGGTGAAAAACACAAAATCGAGGCACAAATTTCGGTGCGACATGCGCTGAAGGTGCATGAGGGACGTTATCAGTGCAATGATGACAACAAACACGGCAGTTATCATATGTTGCATGTACGCAATGCATCAACAGTGGTGGCTGCAAAACCGCAGACAAAGTCGCCTTTCAATATAGGCGCCGCCGAAACGGAACGTCAATTTCCAACAGAATCGGGCTATCAAACAATAGATGAGTTAACGCCCAATTCGTTGGATGAAATCTATACGCATCCGTGGGACGAACAACAGCCAGCAAATGTTGAAAAACAACATCATCACAAACAAACGCCCTCGGTAACGACGTCAACGACAAAGGAGCAAAAGGGACACGAGCGTCGAAAGCATCTCTATGTAAATGCCACAACGGTTGGTGCACGTTCCAAGCTGCCAACGGGTGAGCGCGCTGAAGATTTATCGAATGAGCTGTTGTGGCCACATGCTTATTTGCCTGCACCGACAAGCAAATATAATGAATTGACTACTATGCCCTGGCAGTTGCCACACAATACGACACATGGTGGTGCTAGCGGTGCTGGTGGCATTAATCGCATTTATTCTGCAACACCGCCAGATTTTCCACCACCACGTATTACAATGCTGGAGCACACAGTAGCACCACCAGATGCACCTACCATATACTATACATCCGAAAGCAACACTGGAGGACAACATCATCAACAGCAGCATCACATAAAGCACCAACACATGAGCACTGCCAATACTGTTGGCGTTGGGTCATATGGTTATGGCACTGAGACACAACAGCAACCACAACTACAAACGCATCACTATACTATAGCACCAGCTGTCGCCGTTGCAGCTGCACCACCACCGCCACCAATCGCCGCAACCACCACAACAACTGCAACGAATCTTTATAGTGTCTATCATGCACATCCGCATTTGCCACCACAGCTAACGCATCATCATCATCAGCAGCCGCCACCGCATTTGTTGCATCCACAGCTACAATCACCAACACCACCACCGCCAACGGTAGTATTGCAAACGCCTTATCAGACAATGAATCCCTATATAACGCAACAACAACAACAACAACAACAATACAATCCACAACAAGTGCACACTGTTGTGTATCCACCGCAATTTGTTACCGCAATATCCACAATGCCAATCGGTAGCAGTTCATCTTCAATAATGTTGGCACCACCAGCGTTGACAACAACTGCAGCAGGAGCAGCATCGAATATTGGTGCGAAGCAACAAACCAAGACATTCTTGCCTATAAAAAAGGGTGAGCGCAAAATAATAAAAAAAAAAAAATTTTAGCCTTTATTGCTAAAAAAAAAAAAAATTCCAAAAACAAATACAAATATCAGCAATCATCGACTCTATTTCTATCTCAGAGTCTCAATACAACAACAAACAACAGCAACTACATCGCCTCATCATCAAAAAACCAATAAATTTATCCTTTCTTTTTCTTCAAAGTACCCTTTAGTATTTTCCAACACTGCCCGCCAACTCCAATCAATGCTATTGTTCGCTCTCTTTCGCTCATCATCAAAGAAAATTTAACATACATTTTCACCGTTATCATCGTTCCCCACTCGCTCTTTCTACTACTTCTTGTTATCTTCTAATAAAATTTCGAGCGCTGTTTCTTGCAAACTCAACTCAAACGTTCGCTCAAAAAAACTCACCATGAATTTTTTACTTCATTTTTAAGATCTTTGCTTAATTGTTCTTTATTTATATTAATTAATTTCGCTCTTTTATCGTTTTACTTATTCTACTTCTAGAACTGTGAACTGCTTGTTATTTGTTTCTAAACGTATTTTTTATCTTGTTAATAGTTATCGTTATAGTTATTGTTCTGTTTTTATATAGTTTCAGTACTTTGTACGCTTGTGGCAATTCTTTTTTCTTTTATAGGCTTTGCGGTTTTTTATTTTTAAATACTACGTAAATAATTGACTTAGCATTTTAGCCATCCCTTATTATAGATACTTATAAGGCTTTATGTGTTCTATGTGGTCTATGTCATAAAATATGGTTTTACAATACAAAAGCTGCCTAATAAATGCATTCGAAGCACTAAAATGAATTAGATTTTAACATTCACATTCTGCAAATAACAATAATAATCAATTGTTACATTTTGAAAACAACTTTTAACGGTGGTAACACAGAAATCTCTTTTATAAATGAAATTTGGAGCTTTTGAGGTGAAAAAGATTTCTATGTCACTCCGTATATATATATAGTTCGCTGTAGTTACTAGAGCATTGCACAGAACAAGCATTTGGCTAATACATACTTACAAAAATCTCTATTCTTGTTTTCATTTGGTAATGAAAAAATATTGCAAGCAAAAACGAAAGGTTTCCACCAGTTGTAAAGTGTGATGAACTTAATTCGATACAAGAAAGGCGCAAACTTTGCAAAACAAACATAGCAGTCACTTACTCTTCGACAGTGTTTGTCTCGTCTGTTTCTTTCTTACATTAGCTGCCGCTCTGTTTGCACTCAAGCAAAAATCAGTTTTTTTTTTGTATCTACCATTAAGCATAAATATGAGCATAAATAGATATGTATGTACATTGGCCACACTTTTACTGGCAATTTTTTTTTTATAACTGTCTGTGTTAGACAAATTTTTCTTTTCTTTCTCAGCACTGGAAAAGAAATATGCCGCAATTATTGATTGAATCAATTTCTGGCGAATTACCAATTTTTGCAAAACACATACACTTTTGACGCTTTCTTATGCTCGTATAACACTAAATGCTTACTGTTGTACAGTAAACGTCTATAGAACACATAAGATTTATATTACTTGATCTAAAGAATATTATTGTCTAGTAAGAATCACTGTAAAAACCTTCTAAGCAGCTTTTACTATATATTTATACAAATAAGCCATTTTAATTGAAAAGCGTATTCTAATTCAACATACTCATAGCTAAACAGTTTTGGTGAGTTTCGTAAACAAGCCTGTATACGTTGTACAACACTGTGCATTGCATCTGAAGAGTGTACAGTTAATCCCTATACTTAAAGTATTTAATCTGTTACTTTTGACATGTGCATAACAGGAAAGATGCTTCAAGTATCTTTAAACTAAATATTTCCGTTTGTCAGTTTATAGCTAGTTGCTTATTTTCTCACGTATTTCTAAGTTACACAGACAAAATGCAATCTTTCAAATATTTGGACTTTTGGAACTCAGGAGTAGATAAACAAGAACACATTATACGCTTTCATTTGTTTTGCCAATAATTTATGGTGTTATATATTGCTTTAGCTTGATAAGCTGTACGCTAAAATATCTACACACACACACATACATTCATATATACACACACACACACACACACATACATCTGTAATGTACTCGACTGCTGTCATAAATGTATTTTACGCTGATAAAAACGCCAGAGAGCAAAGAAAAAAAAACGAAAAAATAAAACATCGGATCCGATATTATTAGTGCCAAGGCTCGTCAAAAGGATGAGGTGTATGCGGCAATGCCGGGTCGGTACTGTTTGCTTTATGGCTACAAAACGCTTTATTATACCCTGTACTTGTATGTTTGTTAGTTCCTAAACGTTTATTGCTTTAATAAATACACATATACTACGTAAACATGCGAAACATACATTTCAATTTACTTTGTTGTAGTACGTAATAATTTTACTGTTTCGTTTTTATTTTTTATTTATTTAATTGCAGCATAGAAAAATGCAGAATTATTTTTCCTTTTTTTTTTTTATAAAAATAATTTATAACATTTATTATTGTTATTAAAAATAATAAAAGAAAACTCAAATTACAGCGTCAAAAATCGAATTTATTTGATTTCAGTCCAAGTTTAAAATGCCAATAAATAAAAATGAAATTGTTTTTCACACAGAAATTTTTACTTGAAACCATTCACAGCTAAAAATTCCGCCGCCTATTTTAATTTTGTATATCTTTAAGCTACATTATTTAATTTATTTGTTTAAAGAGTAGCTTGAAAATATTTTAATTTTAGTTTTAGACTTTTATTAGCTATTTATTAAGTTAAAAATTTGGTATACAAATTAGTTATATTTTAGTGTAATTTTGTTTTGTAATTTTTTAAATTTGTATCTTAAATTTTTTTTATTTTTATTTCAATCGTTTTAAAGTCAAACATACTCTCGTACATATGCAAATTCATTGAATTCATTATATTTAACTTATTATCTATAGAACGCGCTCTATTTGAATTTTTATAAAAAAAAAATTTATTAATTATTATAGTATTGCAATATATCTTATTATATATAGTAATTAACATTCGTTATATTTTTTCGCACAATTTCCAGGTCCAGAAGCCTTGGTGCCAAAATATGATAATGAAGAAAATCAACAGATATACTACGAAATTCGGAGTCCACTTGTGCTAAGTTGCAATGTGAAAACAAATACTACAAGCCCGCTACAATGGTAATTTAATTATTTATTTATTATTTTATGAATTTTATATGATCAATATTATTAGAGCAAAGTTCAATTTTTATCGTATGATATAAAGCAATAATATTGTAGAATTTGTTCTACTCGTTTATAGAAAATATCTATACGTTATCAATATCTGCAATACAATTGTTGGGGCTAAAGAGCGCTGTAAATTGTTAGACTTTTTAAATAAAAAATATAATTCACACCCAGTATTCCAAAATTCGAACTTTTGTCTTAAAATTACTCAATGCTTTCAAATTCAGTTTCATGAAACTCACATGATAGTTTACCCAAGAACTTTATTCGTTGCAGTACATAACATCAAAAAATAAATCATTGATTTGAAAGCAGCAGGTAACTATTCTTAGTTCTGTAACTGCATAAACTGTCTGCAAATTATAACATGCGTTTTAATTTAAATCACAAGTCAACTGCATTTTGTAATACAACTATTGCTTGCAACGAATTTCTATTTTGTTTTGTATACATACACGTGTTACCGATTATGCAGTTACCAGCGAAACATTAGATCAGAAATGTTTGCCTTATATTACACAGTTGAGAGAGAGAATGAGAGAAACAACATTAATAGGTGTTAGTATGCATTTTTTTCACACACACGATACATGTGTTAATGGTTTCGTTGTGTATGTGAAGATTATTAAAGACCTTTTTATAACAATTTTATAAAAGTAACGAAAATCGAAACTTTGAAGTTTTGGCTTGCAGGTTGGCACCCATTGAAAATATAGATAAACTTAGGTAAAAAACACGTTTATTGAACTTTATTTGCACACAGTGGCTGTAAAATTTGCAAAGTGATATCGAATCATTCCAAATCGTCATCGAATCACAATTCGAGCAAGTGTTAACACTGAAGCGAATAAACATGAAAACTGGCATATGAGAGATGTGGCAACCTGCAAGCCAACAAAGGTACCAACCTGCACTTGGACGTCATACATACACACATGATACATGAAAAAAAAAAATTGCCACGTTTGGAATTCTTTGTGCAATATTTACATAAAATTGTCGATAAAAATGTTCAGTTTTTGAGCACAGAACGAAAATGCAATTTTTTGTACTTATTATCCTTCTGGAATTTGCATGAAGCACCGCTCTTTACCAGCGAAGAACTGTAGACTATCATCGTTTTGTATGGAACAAAACAGATCGTAGTTCGACTAAGAAGCAAGTTCCGATGATTATGGAAAATTTGGCAAAACTTCCAATCCAAGCGACAACCACTTCTGGCGAGTCACTAAATTTGTGTGTGGTCTCGCATTGTCATAATGAAACACTATGCTTTTGTCATTGTTGTGCTGGTTCTCCGCAAGGAATGTATTTAAATCATTCAGTTGACGTCAGTACACATTAGAATCGAACGTTTGATTTCGCGGTAGGAGCTCTATTTTTCATAGCTAGTTACGAGACGCTTCAAGAACGGATCGATTTTGTTGTAATAGAAATGAGTATCGGCGATGTTGATACGAGCAACCCATGTATTGAACATGCAGATAAATATCAGCCTCCCGAGATGATCGTGGACGGTCCATTGTGGGTTTGCTACAATCAGTGCTTTTATTTGGTCGTCTTCAGTTTCAACGTGTAATTGGGTGCGAGAGGCATCGTTAACGTCAAAATGATAAACACGACATTTAGTGTACCATCTCTGGAAAGTAAAAAAAAAAAAACTAAAAACAAAACCGACAACCCATTCGAACGCTTCTTTTTGAGAGACTGCCCCCTTTTTCGGTTTTCGAAACTGAATAAGTGTTCGGAAATGATTTTATTAAAATGGTTGGTTTTTCACTTTCAGGAGAAATTCGCGCTCTAAAATTATTAAGAATTGGCACTATTAAATTTCAATACCGCAATTCTTCTGAAAGTGAAAAACGGAATCATTCTATAACAATTTATTCGGATTCGAAAACCGAAGCACACGGCACAAAATTAACTTATCCTTTATAAACCATCTGACAAGTCGTTCTAATTGTTACTATCAAAAGAAGATCGGCGCTTGTTATAATAAGTAAGAATAATACGTTTATAGGTTTGGCAAACTTTTAATTTTTACTTGTTTAAATTTTAACAAATAAATTTAGACAGAATTTGTTAAAGCCACATTTCGGCAAACATGATAATACACTTGTATGTATAAACTAAAATTTAGACCATATTTTAAAATCCATCCAACATTTGCATAACCTAAAAAATGTGTCTTCCAAATACTTTCTATTAAACTAATTAATTTAAATAATTCAAAATTTTTCGATTAAAATCTGAACTTGTGATTTTCTTTTTACTCTTGTGCTGCCACCCTTTTATCCTCCTCTTGCTTTATTTTAATATTCTTGGTGGTCTTATTAGTTTCGTTCGCCGTCTAATCTTTTTTATCCTTGGCTTGCTTTTTTCTTGCCTTTTTGAAGCGAATCATGGAGTTTGTCGATCGGGTCTCAACCAGACGGCGTCGATTTCCTAATTTGGCGGCCGGTTGGCTTGTAGTTGCACTTTGTAACTCGTCACTCTCTGCATCCGGATTCTCCAACGACGAAGTCGCAGCATTACATTTTCTATTACGCCTTGGCGTAATTTTCGATGATTGTACAGCCGGAGGGTGAGGTTGGAGAACGCGTGACTTTCGCTTATGAGTTATACCTTGTACCTCAATATCATCTGTTTCTTCATGTGTATTCTCTAACGCCGAAGTAGCAGCACAGCGTTTTTCTTTATTACGTGCTGAACGCTTTGATGTGTTTTTCCGTGTTTGAACTTGACCATTCTGAGCATCTGCATTACTTATCGCTACAGACGGAGTAGTGCGTCGTTTTCGATAAGGGCGCTTCTTACGCTTTGGAGTGGTACTTTGCACCTCAATCTGAGCAAGGTGTCCCTCTAATTCGCGTAACGAGCTAGCGCAGGAACAAAATTCAACTGGCGGCGTAATTAGTGAGTCTATCTGATTTTGTTCATTCGGCAGCAATCCCCGCGGTTCACACCTTTTCGCTCCATTCAAGCCAAATCGTGAAGTTGTTGTGGTTAGTGTCTGGTTCTGTTCCCGGGCATCGCTATACACATCGCTGTATACATTTGAATTTTGCGATATGCTCCTCCATGCCATGACGTTTTCCATGGTTGAAACTCTCGGAAAGAAGTTCTGTCTCGTCGACGATTCCGGCTGTAGCTCTTCAAGTAAATCCAGAGAATTAGCCACGATTTGTGGCGACATTTGATTCGATGCACACTGCACGTCTGCCGCTGCAAGCGATGCATTTGTATGGTAATTGTATCCTTGCTGCAAGTGTGATTCATACTGTAAATCTTCCGCTGGAAGCGTTTCCGTTGTACGCTCCACAGCTGCAAACCTTTGCTGCATCTTCCATCCAGTCGAACCGAATCTTTGCTTCTCATACTTTAGCTCTTCTGCTGCAAGCGATACGCTTGTGTACTCCAGAGCTGGTGCGCTTGATCCAATTCTTTCCTGCATTTTCGATGCATGCTGTACCTCTGCCGCTGCAAGCGCTACCTTTGCCCGATCCACAGCTGCAAATCTTTGCTGCATATTCGATGCAGTCGAACCGAATCTATGCTGCATATGCTGCACCTCTGCCGCTGCAAGCGCCGCCTTTGTACGCTGCACAGCTGCAGCGGTCGATGCTTTTGAGCAGTCCATGCGTGAAGAATTCCTACATAAACTTTTCGCCACTCTTATGTTTTGCGTCTGGTTCGGGTCATGCTCTTTATCGTCTTGGTGCTCAGCGGCCGGTGTCTTTTCCTTCGGTTCCTTCTCATCTGACTTTTTAGAAGAGCTGATCGGACGTATCAAATATCTTCGATGGCGGAATTGTAGAAAGCCTAGTTGTACACCGCCTCGTAATGTATCCAAGACGGACTCTCGAACCTTTGTCCTAGGCAGCTGGTGGACAATAGGTTAGGACGTATTCTATTTAGATTGGTTGGGTGTGCGTGCGTGTGTGTGATGTTGATACTTACTTTTGCCTTAGTAGCTATTCTTTCTATTAGCTCAGTAGCAGTCAACGGTTGTCCAGCGGCAATTAGCTCTCTGATTAAAATGTATCCATTATGATTTTTCCTTGTGGTGACGCCGGTGTCTACGCCATCATCAAATTGTCGTCGGTACGACAAGCAGCTCTTTGTGAGCTGGGGAACTGTTTCCGTTTTTTTCGGTTTTTTACTGGTTTTCGACTTCACCATTTTTCTAAATAAAAATATATTTTAAAATATTTATTTCGATAGATAACTTGGAGAACTTGTTAACTTTCTCTAACGCAATCTGAAATAAAAGTGAAACATGAAAATGATATTGAAGTCAAAGGCAACTTTCTGTGCGTTTCTTTTTATCAGAAATACAAGAAAATTCTAGTGTACTGTGTTTTAATAAAAAATATTATATAGGGTGTTTTTTTTTTTAGAAGTGTAGGGCTTTGAATTCGTGAAATTGAATAAAAATACTGAGATTACATATGTTCAAATTAAAAATTGGTTTAATTAAAAAAGATAATTTTATGCCAAAAACCATTAATAATCGTTGTTTAAAATAAATAATATAATAACTACAATACAATTTTTCTTTTTTCTATTCCTTACAAATTTAGGTTTAAAAACGATACAGACGTCAATAGAATCGACTCACTGAAAGGACGCTTCCGAACTATCGAAGCCGAGGGCAAATTTATAATTGACAAAACCGATACCAATGACGATGGTCGCTACTCCTGTAAAAGTGGAGATGTGAAAAAAGATATCAATGCAGTTGGTAAATAATACTTTCGAACTCTAGTTTAACATATCTATTTGAACTTTAATAAAACATTATTTTTCTTCTATTGCTGTAGCTCGCGTTGTTGTACGAGTGCCTTCGAATACCAATGTTGTTGAGGGCGAGAAACTGTCAATTACCTGCACTGTTGTCGGTACAAATCCTCAATTGTCGTGGACATATGGTAGGTAGAATCTGATTAAATACGAATTCATAAAAGATTTACATATGTTTCTTGCATTTTAATTTTTAGGCAATTTAACGCTGACAAATAGCACGGGTCGCTATGTACTTAAAGCCGATAACAAAGTGGAGAATGCTATCTTGACTATTGAGAATATAAGTTTAGATGATAGAGGCGACTACAAATGCATTGGGCACAATGATGCCAACAAATTTGGCAATTACAGTGACGCCAGCGATTTTTCAACTGTGCGTGTGAAGGGTATGTATTCAGAGCAAGCAAGCAAGCAGTAAATTAAATAAAATATTCAATATATGAAAAAGATCTGGAAGTTGTTATATACATTTGAACTATCAAAGTTTTTAAAAAGACTGTAGAATATTTTGACAATGTATAACAACAGCCATAAATAGAATAGTAGTTAATTGAATAACCTGATTGGAGAGTACAAGAAAGGCTGAAACAGACCACAATAGGATATCAACATCAGAATACAAACAGTAAAGGTTTGCAAGTTTTGTAGAAAGTATATTTAGTAAACTGAGTGATAATGATGTACGCTGCCGAATGGTATGCAGATGACATAGCCATTATTGCAAGTGTGAAATTTGGATACTCACTCTGTTACATAATTTAGTGCCTTAAAATCAGACAAGAAAAGAATAGAGCCGGGAAGAACGGCCAATCTTGCTAAAACCGTCATTTTACTATTAATATTCATGTATTGTACATATTTAAGTGAATTTGTTGTTTAATAATTTCGTGTGGGTTTTCGATTCGGGAACAATAAAATGTTTTGCTCCAGCTAGGTCGAAATCAGTTAAGATGAAGATCGGAATTCTAACTGCGTTCTGCCAATTATAGAAACAGTGGATTCTGTGGCCAGGACGATGAAGCACCGCTTCACATTCTCACAGAATGTGCAACTGTAGCAAAAAGTAGACTTCGTCCCCGAAGAGCGATTGCTACTAGTATTAGTTCTAATGAAAATACAAAGATATTTTTTTTAGCAAACTGGGCTAGACCAGGTATTCAAACTTTGTAGGGACGTATAGTAGTTATTCTGGATTCCAATTACATAATAAATAAATAAACACTTGGTTTACTCAGTAAAAATTGGAATATTATAATAAGACAGTAGCCAATAAATTGTGTTGAAAAGCAATGGAACAGAAATAAATATAAGAAAATATAAGTTAATAACATATTCAAGAGAGAGGGAGAGAGAGAGAGAAAGGCAGAGGGAGAGGAGTGCATCGCATAGACAGCAATCTGTCATTACAGTCATAGATGCTCACTTTTTGTCGTGCTTTTACTGGCCAGACTATAGCAACAATGAGTTCCCTGTAGTTTGGTGTAACGGCTCCTGGTTCGTCCACCAGTAACAGGGACCGATCCGTTGTTAATACAGCAGCAGTGTGTTTTACTAGCTACTTTAAAGTAAAGTTGACTTATCATAGGCAGTGGTATAGGGGTGAGGCGTTGCACTACAAGTGTATTGGAATATGATTGAATAAACTATCTATTAAAAATGCGAAATATTAGATATTGGAATTATTTGTTGTTGAAAAAATTTGCTCAAATGAGACAAATGTATGAAGTTCGTTAAAAATTGCACATCTACGTTGCCTTCTGTTTTTGACTGGGACGACGTTGCACCACCCGTAGATGGAGAAATGGATTGTTTCACATCTCACTCCACCATGAGGTTGCTTGTTACCGATCCAACTGCACTGGGGTAGCTAAAAGAACTGGCAGTACCTCTGCTGTTTTTAATTTAATTAATTTACAACTTCTTTAGTTAGACGAGACGATTTATATACATATATACTTTTCCATATTTTCTTTTAAGCTAAAGATAACAAAAATGTTTGTTACCGAAAATAATTCATAAACAGGCAGGTGACAAACAGTGTGACCTTTTGCATTTTCATCAGAAAAACCAAAGAAAAATCAATATGCTAATAAATATCTGATTTTTATCTGATCATGTTGATTTGCGAGCACTGTTTTTTGTTTGTTTGACATAGCAGTAATAATTTAAAAATTCTAATTCTAAAATATTTGATTAATAAAATAAATTATATTTTTTTTTTACTTTAGGCAAACTTGCCGCTTTGTGGCCTTTCTTGGGTATCTGCGCCGAGGTGCTGATTCTTTGTTTGATCATACTCATCTATGAGAAGAGACGCAACAAGAGTGAGCTGGAAGAGAGCGATACAGATCCACAAGAACAGTAAGTTTGTTTTGTTAGTGCTATACAAAAAAACAACAACAACAAAAAACACAAAAAACCAAAAAAAAAACAGCAAATACAACAACATATATAGAAAACACAAAACAACAAGAACAGAGAAAAGTACTCGCTATCTGCAAAAACAAATAAAAAACCCAATATAAAAGATCACAACAACAACAAAAACATTGATAGCGACTACTTCTAAATGTTAGAAACTTAACAAAAACAAAAAAAAAACAATTAACAAATAACAAATATCAAAAAAAAACAACAGCCACACACAATAAAGTTGAAAATACATAATAAATAAAAAAAAAAATAAAAAAAACAACACAAATTATGCATGTTACAAATTAAATTACAAAAGCAACAACAATACAATAATTTAGCGACAAAATTTAGTAAAAATTTTTCTTAGTAAACAAATTAAAAAAATTAAAAAAAAAAAAAACAATCTTAAGTATCAATCCGCATCGTAGCTGACTTTCTTGCGTATTTTCGTTGCCATTTTATTTTTATTTTTTTCTGGTTTTTTTTATTGGATATACTTTTTATTTCGTTGTATGTATGTACTATAATAGAAAGCTACGATATTGTTTGCTACACACAAACACACACACATACACAGTTATACACACAGACATAAATAGGGTCTTTCAAAAAGCATGCTTTAACTAAATACTTATTGTATATGATAATTATTTACGCTGTTCACAAGGTCTTGCAATAATGCAAAAGCGTAAAAGTTTGAGTTGTTTGTTTGGTATGTCTGTTTCATACTTTCGAACTGCTATTACTTTGAACAGCTGTTTAACGTCAAGCAAAAATACCAAATGCACACAAAAATACCAAAACTCTGCTGCAGTGCTGTAAGATCTTGGGCATATCTTAATTATTTTTAACGACAATATGTATATGCAATTTCTTAGTTATCGCAGTTGAAAGACTCTTATACATATGTATGTACATATGTACACAAAAGCCTTAAATGTACTTTATTATTGTTAAAAATTAAAATTAAAAATATTAAAAAAAAAACAAATTAAGTAGTTTCTGCGGTGCAAGAAATTTTAATTAAATTTAAAATTTATTTAAACAAAAAACAAACAAAAAAAAAAAACAATTTAAATTGTTTTAAGCTTTAAAAAGTGTTGAAAAATAATAATAGAGAGAAAAAGTACTTGTAAACTGTTGATTATTAAGAGCAAAGTTACTTTCTTGTGTGCTGCTTATAAATATGTAATATTATTTTTACAAAATAATTATTTTTCTTAATGTATGCACACACACATACACCCACACACAGAGACACACACACAAAACTTACACATAGACACAATTACAGCTTAAATTCTTCTAATTATATAAACAATTTTTTCTTTTGTAAATTTAAATTTTTTTCCACACATTTTTTTATGCCCAATTTTTCACAAAATACTTTTTTATTATTAATGTATTAAAGACAAAAGCAGCCATAAAATATTATTTAAAAACAAAAATAGTAATGCAAACAAATGAAGCGCGTAACTTTTTTTAAGTACTTATTGTTTAATTATAATTTTATAAACAAAGAAAAAAAAACGTTTACCTGTCTCTATTAGTATATAAATGTATAATTATATACTTTGTCCTTATATACACATTAAATAAAAGTAAAAGAATCCGTCAACTTTTTATTGCTTAAAATACACTTAATTATATAATTAATTAAAACAAAACAAAAAAATATAAAAAAAACAACCAACTTTATATATAAAACATATATTTAAAATCGTACACAAAATTTTTATTTCTTTTGTATAATTCTTTGTTCATTGTTTCATGCAAAAAATGCAATTTACTTAAAAAATTTACTCAATAATTTCTTTTTGCTACACTTGCTACGCTTTTCTCTGATCTATTGAATTTATATTTCATTTAATTAATTAATGAAAAGCGTGTTGATAAAATATAAAAGTATTTTCCTACATAATTTCTTCAAGATTCTTCTTGTGCAGTTTTTAAGTTTAATTTCAATTAAATTTGTTTGTTTTTTTTTTTTTTCATTTATATTTTTATTTCCGTTTTTGGCGTCCAATAAATAAAAAAAAAAAAAATAGTAGTTGAAACAATATATATAAAAATAAAAAAAACATTGTTAATTTTTGTAATATGCTTCGTATGCCACAAAATATTTATGGAACAAATTTTTGAATGTTTATTATTTTGTAATTATTATTTTTATGATTACACTTATTACTATTTTTATGATTACTATAATTAATTTTTTGTCAAATTGAGATTTATTTATATAAATGATGATGAAGAAATAAAATCCAAATAATAAAATAAAATTTTCATTTATGTTTTATTTTTATTTTTTAGTACATAAATAAAAGTGTGCTTATAAACACTAGTTTACAAATTTCAACTTAAAAACGCTAGCAAGTTGCTGTTACACTTTTAAGCGTACATACTGATATCTTCATTTGAGCCATTCACCTTGTACATAACGGTATATTTATGTTTTTCGATGTATGATTTTACTTAAAGCAACGTCCAACGTCTATGGTAAGCCCGAACGAAATGTACCGGCTTGGCTATCTTGGGCTGCAAGGGCTCGAAATTTTTTATTCAATATTGTTCAACATTTTTATGAATGATCTTCCTTTTTAATCATGTCTATACACTAATGTATGCAGATGATGTTGAATTATGCTTGTCATATTCTGATGTTTCGCAGCACAGTTTATTGCCGACTGATTTAGACTCACTACATACATACATGGTGTAGTCTAAATTTTCTTAATCTAAATTTATCAAAATGCAAGTGTATGACGTTTCATCATAGAAAACCATTTATAGTGACATATTTTTTAAATAACATTACCCTCGGCAGAGAGTTTTGTTTTAATGAACTAGATATCCTTATGGAAGCTAAATTTATTTATAATAATCACATTTGTTCAATAATAAATAAAGCAAACGGTGTCCCTGGTTTTGTTAAGCGTTGGTCTAAAGAATTTAATGACCTTTATACCATTAAACTCCTCTATACTTCTCTTCTTCGTCCGATTTTGGAATTTGGCTCCTGTATTTGGCACACATATTATGCATATTATTCACAAGGATCGTATTGAGTCAGTACAAAAACAGTTTCTTCTCTTTGCTCTTAGGATTCACTCAATTGGGTTCGAGACATAAATCTTCCACCCTATCATGACAGCTTAAAATTAATTGATCTCCCAACCCGCTCTTATCACGCCGTTCTATGCTCTCTGTTGCTTTCCTTCATGAAATTCATATTGGGGAGATTGATTCTCCCTACTTACTTCGCTCCATATTACTAAATGTCGCCATTCGTCCAACTCGTCACTTCGTGCCAATAAAGTTTCCTTTTTGTACGACAAATTACGCGCTCAATAATTCACTGCAAACTCTTTGTTCTATCTACAATAAGTTTTCAATCGTATTTTTCTTTCTATGTAAAAAACTCTGTACTGACAAATCACTATTCAATAAATTTGTAAATTTCCTTTAGCAACTTCTATTTTCTTTATTTATGTAATTGCGCCCGGTTGGACCACTGCACACGCTGTGAGTTGGGGCACAGTCGGTCAACCTGGCGTGCCAAACAAAAATTCCTCCAACGGGTCTGAGTGTCCGGAACTTACTTCTTCTAGTTTTAAGTTAGTTTAGTTAATGTATAAACTTAAATTTTCAATGAATATTGAAATTATTCAACAATTATCAACAACAGTTGAAAAAGTTACTCAAATGAGAAAACTTATGAAATTCATTAAAAAAAAACAGCATGATATTTAAACTTTCATTAGCTGTAAACTCAGACATTTTTCAACGATCGAAAAAAAAAATGGGTACCGATCGATCCGGCTTACCATTCACTCTGAACGTTGCTTTAGTAAAACCACATATCGAGAAGCATAAACATACCGTTATTAAAATGAATGACCCAATTAAACAAACAATATGTTTCTCGTGTTCAGCGCATTCAAATTACTCTAAAAAAGTGTAAGAGAATGATTATATTTTTATGTTGCAAATTAGTGTAATTGTTAGTAGAAACCTTTTTATGTTGTTAGCTTGTATTATTATTATTTTTTTTTATTTAAAGAAATATGGTACTCACGATCCTAGAAAGATTGTTTTTCACACTCAATAACATAAAAAATGTGTGAGAGATGAAACTTCCATACGTATTTGTTTTTCTCTTATATGCTGGCGTAACTCCGTTAAATTTTCAAGTTGAATCTATTTTTATTTAAATATATATAGCAAATATCATCTATCTGCTTCGAACAGTTCGTTCGTAGTGATATTTGCCTGCTTTTTTTTTGTTCTCTCATCGTTTAAGCAAAAGTCAAGAGTACAAATATGGTATCATATATTATTCCACCATGTTTGACAGTAGCTCAGTAAATTTCACTCACGCTCACATTCATGCCCAGGACACACAAGCCACGTTCTCGACCGCAAACTAATGGAAGAAATAGACAAAATTGGAAACCATATTTCTGAAGTTTGCCACCATGAAGATTTGGAAGATATTTAAGTTAATCGTTTTCATAAATTTACTGAACTAAAGTTAAGTAACTAGATACTATATGTATCATAGTATCATATCACGGCATGAGTAAACTGCAGCGCAGTCTCTTTGACATAACATAGCCCTTAATATATTGACTTAGCCATGTAACCGGAAATAAGCATTACCGCTGATGATGTGGATGGAACTAGAAGTCTTTGTTAGAGATTTGAGGATTCCGACATTTCAGTACCCTACGAATCCTTGGATTCAGTACTTGGAACAACATTTGATCCATTACTTAGATTCTCGACTCATGCCACCAAGACAAACAATCGTCTCAAGTTGAGAAATAAAGTGCGGAAAGCGCTTGCTGTGTCTCTCTTGGGGAGACCATAATTACCACCTACAAAGCTATTGAACATTCTGTCCTGAATTATGCTGCTCCTGTCTGGTCTCCTTATCTAAGTAAGACTCAATGGCAATACCTGCAAAGAAGTCAGAATATTACTCTGAGGACTGCCACTGGTTGTCTGCAAATAACCCATGAAGACCATTTGCATGAAGAAGCGATGATGCTAACTGTTCACCAACATAATGAGCTGCTTTCGAAGCAGTTCTTGTTAGGTGTGTACAGGAGCAATCATCTAAACCATGGCACCCTCACGAGAATAACCACTACCCGAATAAGAAAGTACATTAGAAGTTACAAAACGAGTATTGATCGTTTTATTCCTGAGAATCGTATAGAGGTGTATGATTATACTTCAGGGAGGGCACAATTGCATAAAGATGCAATTGAACAGTCAGTAAGCTCTTATAGGGAGTGAAAAACGTCACCAAGACTAAACTTGCACAGTTGAGGTCTGGATGGAGCAATATGTTCGAGTGCTACAGGGAACGGCTTGGGATAAGCAATAATGAACGCGGTCAGTCACCGCACGACAAAATACATCTGTTCAATTGTCCGTCCCATCCGACTCAATTGAGTCCTTTAGACCTTTGGTTACGATCAATAGTAGTAGCTTCCTTTCTGGGACTTGACACCTAGGGTTATATTTCATTCTGTCTTTCTTACGCATCATATAATAAATTGTATATTATATATATATATATATATATATATATATATATATATATATATATATATATATATATATATATATATATATATATATATATATATATATATATATATATATATATATATATATATATATATATATATATATATATATATATATATATATATATATATATATATATATATATATATATATATATATATATATATATATATATATATATATATATATATATATATATATATATATATATATATATATATATATATATATATATATATATATATATATATATATATATATATATATATATATATATATATATATATATATATATATATAAGAAAGTACATTAGAAGTTACAAAACGAGTATTGATCGTTTTATTCCTGAGAATCGTATAGAGGTGTATGATTATACTTCAGGGAGGGCACAATTGCATAAAGATGCAATTGAACAGTCAGTAAGCTCTTATAGGGAGTGAAAAACGTCACCAAGACTAAACTTGCACAGTTGAGGTCTGGATGGAGCAATATGTTCGAGTGCTACAGGGAACGGCTTGGGATAAGCAATAATGAACGCGGTCAGTCACCGCACGACAAAATACATCTGTTCAATTGTCCGTCCCATCCGACTCAATTGAGTCCTTTAGACCTTTGACCTTTATATATATATATATATATATATATATATATATATATATATATATATATATATATATATATATATATATATATTTCCTGATACAGCCCAAACCAAGCTGTTACAACAAAAACATTACCGCTCATCAAAGTTTTGCAATTAAATTTGGACATTTAGTCTTTAGCTTAATTTCTTTCGTTTACTTTCTCCCAAAATGTTCGTGAGTACCCTTATTTAATTTCATTCAATATTTTTACTTTTTCAGCTAGCAGTTCTGAATTTGGGTATAACGAATTAGATTGTATAGCAATACCAAAGAACTTCTAAACAAAAATCAACGGTTTTTCTTTTCAATTAATTACTTTCAGTTGCTTAACTCTTCGAATTTCAGTTTTTAACCATTTATTTTCTATATTTATAAAATTATATT
This sequence comes from Leucophenga montana, assembly GCA_035044765.1. Lineage (NCBI taxonomy): Eukaryota > Metazoa > Arthropoda > Insecta > Diptera > Drosophilidae > Leucophenga > Leucophenga montana. Next base: position 28,596 of record JAWNNQ010001087.1, on the reverse strand, counting down.
TTCAGTTTCATTACTTTTATGCAAAAAGTAACTATACAAATTATTATGTACCAATTGTATTAGTAGGTGCCTGCCTGCCTGCCACCCCGTGCCCAACTCTGCAAACTTAAGTATTTAAATAGTAATGTCTATTATTATCACTTGTAGTAGCATGTTTCGTTTTTGTGCTTTTTTTATATATATACTGTTTACCACTCCAGCAAACCAAACACACAAATTCCAAACATTACTCAAAAATGTAGAAATACTTCCAAAAATAATAACTCAAATAAAATAATTAAACCCAAATTAATTAAATTATCTATTTTTCTTGTTTCTTTAATATATGAAAAAAAAAATCCATAACTTTGCGTATAAAGTTAACAACTAAACCAATCCAAAAACAAGCATCCCAAAAAAATCCATTAACAAATTTGTAGTTGGTAATAAACTAAAATAGCTATAGAAGTATTGCAAATACTCGTACATAGATTTGGGCAAGTAAACAAGTAAGCTAATAATGCTATATAGAAATTGATTGATTGATTAATTGATTGATGTATCGATTGATTGAATGAAATTCTAACTAATTACCAATAAGACAAACAATAAGAACAACAACATTTGAATGAAAATAGAACACCTTTTAAACAATAAACCAACCAACCACAAACTAATCATCCAAGTAACCAACCAACCAACCAAATTCACCTTTAAAAATCCGTCAACCAATTCACCATTCACCAAACAACAACAACAACCAATCAAAGCAACCAACTAATCTACTAGCATCACCAAACGTAGCCTCAAATCAAATAGCGATTAGTTTTCTTTTATTACTATTATTATTATTATTACGAAAAAATGTTTAACTAATAGTACATATATCCTCTAGTTTGTGTAATATTTGCATTTGACGAACATGCATATTTATATATATATATATATATATATATATATATATATATATATATATATATATATATATATATATATATATATATATATATATATATATATATATATATATATATATATATATATATATATATATATATATATATATATATATATATATTATAATATTATTAAAAAACCTATTTATTTCGTTTTTATAGCATAAAAAATAAAAATAAAATTATTAAAAATAATTAAATAAAATACAAGAAAACGCGCTAACTTTGGTAGAACCAATGTTTTCATAGTCTTCACACGTTGTTTAAAAGAGTAAAACATTTGTGTAAAACACAGCACGATTCATATAAATGTTGCAAAACAAATTTGCTAAATTCTAGAAACCCAGTTTTATTGCGAGTACTTGAAGTGCACTGAAATGTGTGAGGTACTTAAAATTATTTTGTGCGATAAGGAACCGGGATCAATAGGAAATTTAGAAGTAGAACTATTTGAGAACCAATGGTTTATGTTGTATCGTAACAGAATAGGTTGGGAGCTGAAAATAAAAATGCATAGTACAGACCCTCGTTTGAAAATAAATAAACAAATTTCTGCTAAAAACTTTGCTTGAATTGTGCCATAGATATATATATCTCAATTTAAAATATAAGAGACGTGTTCTGTTCTGATCATGTTATCAATTCAAGCTACAACACAGTTCGATTAAAATGACTCAAACTGAATTGATTTATTACTGAACACCAATCAAATAGAATCACACAGGCAAACAAACAAGCTTAGCAAACTTTTCGGCAAACTAAATACTTATGCACTCTTTTTATACATGTGTGAAGGATATTGCAAAAAAAGATTTAAAAAAATCACTGAAAAAATAATCAAAAATCAAATTCTCTTGTCACTTGTTGTTTAATTGCAGGAAAAAGAAAAGGAGAAATTATGATTAAAATTCCTAAAGTGTAACTAGAAAATTAATTTAATTTATTAAAACAACAACAACAACAAAAGTAACTTGGAAAGAACAGCCCCGATAACTTCTTGTATGAACTTGCTATAAGTCAGAAAAAGAAAGACGTAAAACAAAAAACTTGTATAAAGTTTTTGTTTAATGCGAAAATAAATTTGAGAAAAACCAAGAAAAGCAAAAACAAAAACTATTCAAAAACGTGATAGCGATATTTAAAAACGAACGAAAAACAGTCGACACGATGCCGAAGCCGACAGCGCCCCCAAAAATAAAAGAAACAATATAAAACTCTTATATAAATAATATACAAAACACAACCCAAGATCCTCGCAATATACGATAACGATTACGATAAAACAGCAACACACACACATACACACCCACATAAAATGTACACTGCAGCATACACGCAAACACCGCCGCCGCCACTCCCTAAACCCACACATATACACACACACATTGATACACCGATAAATTACTACATACATGTGAATTATGAAAGGTCCCACAAAAAACTTATTTTGTATTTTTAAGTAACATATTCAACAACAACAACAAATGAAATTGGTCTAAAACATTTTAAAAATGTTTATTTTTTGTATAAAATCAAAATTCCATAAAGAAAACGACATTTTTGTAACATAGTAGAATGTTATTTTCACAGGCTTATAACTATGGAGTGAGACAAAATTTTTTTTTTATTTTTAGAAATTTTGGTAACATTTTTGGAAAAAATTGTACGACAGTTTTAAGAGTTTCAGTTGTAACCTCTTGGCTTAGAAAACTCTCTGTACTTTCTTTCTATACATCGCGGTTTCTGTTAGTTTGTTTCCAGAAAAATTTTGGAAAGCAAGTCCAGTAATTAGTTATTTCTTATCTTAGCACGAAGTATTGCAAAAATATCAGCTATATGTATATGCACTAGACCATTGCGCAAACATACTCGTTTGACCAACGCACCAAACAAGTTGCAACAAGTTCTCTTGGTTTGATACAAGAAACGACCAAACCGAATGGAAAGGCACGGCAAATGAGCAAAACATACACAACAGTAATTCGATTTACTTACTATTCAACAGTACTTGTTTCGTTTGCTCATTTACGCTCACTTGTACTCATTGTAACTTGAAATCTTCACAACCATTTGGTTTTTAAAACATGCTCACAGTGCTTGCTTTGTTTTGTTTTGTCAAACGAAAACGAAGACATGCAAATGTAAATCTATAAATTCCTTGTTTTCGTATACATTTTCGCAAAACGGACTGTATGTAGAGTGTCTTCTTTTGTTTTTTAAACCACAGGGAAGGTGACTCATCGACAGATTTTCGTTTTTTAAATCAATGAAGCAATGATCTGAGATGACAGCTCTTTAAAGTGTGCTACTACACCTTGAAAACTTTGTCGAGTTCAGTGAGCCACAGTGATGTATTTCTTCACAACTTTGAAGCATTAAACAACATTCCCATTGAGCCTATTGATGGGCAATAATTTATAAGCAGACCGCATTCTCTTCGATTGCGCTAAAGTTTTAGGGAGTGTGGTACACATTCACTAAAAGATTTTTACTGATGTAATGGAACAGTTTACCAAAAATTTGGAGCAACTGCTTCCACTATCTGGATTACGACTTCCACATCCATGCTAGTTGGCGGCACTACTTTATTCTTTTCCATGAAGTTGATTCAATAGTGATTCAAATAAGAGCATCCAGAAGAACGCCATAGACATCTACCAATCGAGCATACCACATGATCTACTGAGTCCTATACGCATGTTTCAGCCAAAAAAACAATTTTGTTACTTTTCAAATAGTTAATGGAACCAAATAATGTAAGAGTATTCCTTTTTTAGAATAAATTTTCTGTAAATACGTACTTTAAAAGTCTTCAATGCTTACGTTTTAAAAACACTCATCAAAAAAATTCGAATAAACAGCCGATATACTTATTACTTTTTCAAACTTATGTATATGTAGTCGTCTCCATGGATATCTTCTTCTCAGAGTTGAATGTTAGAGTAGAATTTCATAAAAAAAAAACAACACCACAAAAGTCACGGACGATGTTCAACTTTTTCTTAACTTTAATCTGCAATCTCAATCCTCTTTTCTACAAGATGATTTGGATCGCATCGAACTTTAGTAATCAATTCAATAAAAGCAAGAATTATTAAACACTAAAATACATGTGTATGCATATACAACACCAGCTAAGATTCGTATATATACACAAACATTATTAGGCGAGAACTTAAAGTGTACCTAAACGTGTGGTATTTAAAGTTAATTTGTTCCATAAGGACCTGGAAACACAAACAAATTGAAAATTGGAATATATCCGATTAAAAATGTTTGAAGGTTCGGGAAACCCGGTTTTACTGCGAAAACTTGAAGTGCACTTAAATGTGCGGTATTCAAAGTTGTTTTGCTCGCTAAGGAACCGGGAACACAAAGAAATTTAGAAAGTGGAATATATTCGATTCATATAAATGTTGGAAGATTCGGGGAACCCGGTTTCACTGTGAAAACTTGAAGTGCACTTAAATGTGCGGCATTCAAAGTTACTTTGCTCGCTAAGGAACCGGGAACACAAAGAAATTTAGAAAGTGGAATATATTCGATTCATATAAATGTTTGAAGATTCGGGGAACCCGGTTTCACTGCGAAAACTTGAAGTGCACTTAAATGTGCGGCATCCAAAGTTACTTTGCTCGCTAAGGAACCGGGAACACAAAGAAATTTAGAAAGTGGAATATATTCGATTCATATAAATGTTTGAAGATTTGGGGAACCCGGTTTCACTGCGAAAACTTGAAGTGCACTTAAATGTGCGGCATCCAAAGTTACTTTGCTCGCTAAGGAACCGGGAACACAAAGAAATTTAGAAAGTGGAATAAATGTGCAGCATTCAAAGTTACTTTGCTCGCTAAGGAACCGGGAACACAAAGAAATTTAGAAAGTGGAATATATTCGATTCATATAAATGTTGGAAGATTCGGGGAACCCGGTTTCACTGTGAAAACTTGAAGTGCACTTAAATGTGCGGCATCCAAAGTTACTTTGCTCGCTAAGGAACCGGGAACACAAAGAAATTTAGAAAGTGGAATAAATGTGCAGCATTCAAAGTTATTTTGCTCGCTAAGGAACCGGGAATACAAAGAAATTTAGAAAGTGGAATATATTCGATTCATATAAATGTTGGAAGATTCGGGGAACCCGGTTTCACTGTGAAAACTTGAAGTGCACTTAAATGTGCGGCATTCAAAGTTACTTTGCTCGCTAAGGAACCGGGAACACAAAGAAATTTAGAAAGTGGAATATATTCGATTCATATAAATGTTTGAAGATTCGGGGAACCCGGTTTCACTGCGAAAACTTGAAGTGCACTTAAATGTGCGGCATCCAAAGTTACTTTGCTCGCTAAGGAACCGGGAACACAAAGAAATTTAGAAAGTGGAATATATTCGATTCATATAAATGTTTGAAGATTCGGGGAACCCGGTTTCACTGCGAAAACTTGAAGTGCACTTAAATGTGCGGCATCCAAAGTTACTTTGCTCGCTAAGGAACCGGGAACACAAAGAAATTTAGAAAGTGGAACGTCAAATGTGCACGGCGGATTCAAAGTTATTTTGCTCGCTAAGGAACCGGGAATACAAAGAAATTTAGAAAGTGGAATATATTCGATTCATATAAATGTTGGAAGATTCGGGGAACCCGGTTTCACTGTGAAAACTTGAAGTGCACTTAAATGTGCGGCATTCAAAGTTACTTTGCTCGCTAAGGAACCGGGAACACAAAGAAATTTAGAAAGTGGAATATATTCGATTCATATAAATGTTTGAAGATTCGGGGAACCCGGTTTCACTGCGAAAACTTGAAGTGCACTTAAATGTGCGGCATCCAAAGTTACTTTGCTCGCTAAGGAACCGGGAACACAAAGAAATTTAGAAAGTGGAATATATTCGATTCATATAAATGTTTGAAGATTCGGGGAACCCGGTTTCACTGCGAAAACTTGAAGTGCACTTAAATGTGCGGCATCCAAAGTTACTTTGCTCGCTAAGGAACCGGGAACACAAAGAAATTTAGAAAGTGGAATAAATGTGCAGCATTCAAAGTTATTTTGCTCGCTAAGGAACCGGGAATACAAAGAAATTTAGAAAGTGGAATATATTCGATTCATATAAATGTTTGAAAATTCGGGGAACCCGGTTTCACTGTGAAAACTTGAAGTGCACTTAAATGTGCGGCATTCAAAGTTACTTTGCTCGCTAAGGAACCGGGAACACAAAGAAATTTAGAAAGTGGAATAAATGTGCAGCATTCAAAGTTACTTTGCTCGCTAAGGAACCGGGAACACAAAGAAATTTAGAAAGTGGAAATATATTCGATTCATATAAATGTTGGAAGATTCGGGGAACCCGGTTTCACTGTGAAAACTTGAAGTGCACTTAAATGTGCGGCATCCAAAGTTACTTTGCTCGCTAAGGAACCGGGAACACAAAGAAATTTAGAAAGTGGAATAAATGTGCAGCATTCAAAGTTATTTTGCTCGCTAAGGAACCGGGAACACAAAGAAATTTAGAAAGTGGAATATATTCGATTCATATAAATGTTGGAAGATTCGGGGAACCCGGTTTCACTGTGAAAACTTGAAGTGCACTTAAATGTGCGGCATCCAAAGTTACTTTGCTCGCTAAGGAACCGGGAACACAAAGAAATTTAGAAAGTGGAATAAATGTGCAGCATTCAAAGTTACTTTGCTCGCTAAGGAACCGGGAACACAAAGAAATTTAGAAAGTGGAATATATTCGATTCATATAAATGTTGGAAGATTCGGGGAACCCGGTTTCACTGTGAAAACTTGAAGTGCACTTAAATGTGCGGCATCCAAAGTTACTTTGCTCGCTAAGGAACCGGGAACACAAAGAAATTTAGAAAGTGGAATAAATGTGCAGCATTCAAAGTTATTTTGCTCGCTAAGGAACCGGGAATACAAAGAAATTTAGAAAGTGGAATATATTCGATTCATATAAATGTTGGAAGATTCGGGGAACCCGGTTTCACTGTGAAAACTTGAAGTGCACTTAAATGTGCGGCATTCAAAGTTACTTTGCTCGCTAAGGAACCGGGAACACAAAGAAATTTAGAAAGTGGAATATATTCGATTCATATAAATGTTTGAAGATTCGGGGAACCCGGTTTCACTGCGAAAACTTGAAGTGCACTTAAATGTGCGGCATCCAAAGTTACTTTGCTCGCTAAGGAACCGGGAACACAAAGAAATTTAGAAAGTGGAATATATTCGATTCATATAAATGTTTGAAGATTCGGGGAACCCGGTTTCACTGCGAAAACTTGAAGTGCACTTAAATGTGCGGCATCCAAAGTTACTTTGCTCGCTAAGGAACCGGGAACACAAAGAAATTTAGAAAGTGGAATAAATGTGCAGCATTCAAAGTTACTTTGCTCGCTAAGGAACCGGGAACACAAAGAAATTTAGAAAGTGGAATATATTCGATTCATATAAATGTTGGAAGATTCGGGGAACCCGGTTTCACTGTGAAAACTTGAAGTGCACTTAAATGTGCGGCATCCAAAGTTACTTTGCTCGCTAAGGAACCGGGAACACAAAGAAATTTAGAAAGTGGAATAAATGTGCAGCATTCAAAGTTATTTTGCTCGCTAAGGAACCGGGAATACAAAGAAATTTAGAAAGTGGAATATATTCGATTCATATAAATGTTGGAAGATTCGGGGAACCCGGTTTCACTGTGAAAACTTGAAGTGCACTTAAATGTGCGGCATTCAAAGTTACTTTGCTCGCTAAGGAACCGGGAACACAAAGAAATTTAGAAAGTGGAATATATTCGATTCATATAAATGTTTGAAGATTCGGGGAACCCGGTTTCACTGCGAAAACTTGAAGTGCACTTAAATGTGCGGCATCCAAAGTTACTTTGCTCGCTAAGGAACCGGGAACACAAAGAAATTTAGAAAGTGGAATATATTCGATTCATATAAATGTTTGAAGATTCGGGGAACCCGGTTTCACTGCGAAAACTTGAAGTGCACTTAAATGTGCGGCATCCAAAGTTACTTTGCTCGCTAAGGAACCGGGAACACAAAGAAATTTAGAAAGTGGAATAAATGTGCAGCATTCAAAGTTACTTTGCTCGCTAAGGAACCGGGAACACAAAGAAATTTAGAAAGTGGAATATATTCGATTCATATAAATGTTTGAAGATTCGGGGAACCCGGTTTCACTGCGAAAACTTGAAGTGCACTTAAATGTGCGGCATCCAAAGTTACTTTGCGTGCTCGCTAAGGAACCGGGAACACAAAGAAATTTAGAAAGTGGAATAAATGTGCAGCATGCAAAGTTATTTTGCTCGCTAAGGAACCGGGAACACAAAGAAATTTAGAAAGTGGAATATATTCGATTCATATAAATGTTTGAAGATTCGGGGAACCCGGTTTCACTGCGAAAACTTGAAGTGCACTTAAATGTGCGGCATTCAAAGTTACTTTGCTCGCTATGGAACCGGGAACACAAAGAAATTTAGAAAGTGGAATATATTCGATTCATATAAATGTTTGAAGATTCGGGGAACCCGGTTTCACTGCGAAAACTTGAAGTGCACTTAAATGTGCGGCATTCAAAGTTACTTTGCTCGCTAAGGAACCGGGAACACAAAGAAATTTAGAAAGTGGAATATATTCGATTCATATAAATGTTTGAAGATTCGGGGAACCCGGTTTCACTGCGAAAACTTGAAGTGCACTTAAATGTGCGGCATTCAAAGTTACTTTGCTCGCTAAGGGAACCGGGAACACAAAGAAATTTAGAAAGTGGAATATATTCGATTCATATAAATGTTTGAAGATTCGGGGAACCCGGTTTCACTGCGAAAACTTGAAGTGCACTTAAATGTGCGGCATTCAAAGTTACTTTGCTCGCTATGGAACCGGGAACACAAAGAAATTTAGAAAGTGGAATATATTCGATTCATATAAATGTTTGAAGATTCGGGGAACCCGGTTTCACTGCGAAAACTTGAAGTGCACTTAAATGTGCGGCATTCAAAGTTACTTTGCTCGCTAAGGAACCGGGAACACAAAGAAATTTAGAAAGTGGAATATATTCGATTCATATAAATGTTTGAAGATTCGGGGAACCCGGTTTCACTGCGAAAACTTGAAGTGCACTTAAATGTGCGGCATTCAAAGTTACTTTGCTCGCTAAGGAACCGGGAACACAAAGAAATTTAGAAAGTGGAATATATTCGATTCATATAAATGTTTGAAGATTCGGGGAACCCGGTTTCACTGCGAAAACTTGAAGTGCACTTAAATGTGCGGCATTCAAAGTTACTTTGCTCGCTAAGGAACCGGGAACACAAAGAAATTTAGAAAGTGGAATATATTCGATTCATATAAATGTTTGAAGATTCGGGGAACCCGGTTTCACTGCGAAAACTTGAAGTGCACTTAAATGTGCGGCATTCAAAGTTACTTTGCTCGCTATGGAACCGGGAACACAAAGTAATTTAGAAAGTGGAATATATTCAATTCATATAAATGTTTGAAGATTCGGGGAACCCGGTTTCACTGCGAAAACTTGAAGTGCACTTAAATGTGCGGCATTCAAAGTTACTTTGCTCGCTAAGGAACCGGGAACACAAAGAAATTTAGAAAGTGGAATATATTCGATTCATATAAATGTTTGAAGATTCGGGGAACCCGGTTTCACTGCGAAAACTTGAAGTGCACTTAAATGTGCGGCATTCAAAGTTACTTTGCTCGCTAAGGAACCGGGAACACAAAGAAATTTAGAAAGTGGAATATATTCGATTCATATAAATGTTTGAAAATTCGGGGAACCCGGTTTCACTGCGAAAACTTGAAGTGCACTTAAATGTGCGGCATTCAAAGTTACTTTGCTCGCTATGGAACCGGGAACACAAAGAAATTTAGAAAGTGGAATATATTCGATTCATATAAATGTTTGAAGATTCGGGGAACCCGGTTTCACTGCGAAAACTTGAAGTGCACTTAAATGTGCGGCATTCAAAGTTACTTTGCTCGCTAAGGAACCGGGAACACAAAGAAATTTAGAAAGTGGAATATATTCAATTCATATAAATGTTTGAAGATTCGGGGAACCCGGTTTCACTGCGAAAACTTGAAGTGCACTTAAATGTGCGGCATTCAAAGTTACTTTGCTCGCTAAGGAACCGGGAACACAAAGAAATTTAGAAAGTGGAATATATTCGATTCATATAAATGTTTGAAGATTCGGGGAACCCGGTTTCACTGCGAAAACTTGAAGTGCACTTAAATGTGCGGCATTCAAAGTTACTTTGCTCGCTATGGAACCGGGAACACAAAGAAATTTAGAAAGTGGAATATATTCAATTCATATAAATGTTTGAAGATTCGGGGAACCCGGTTTCACTGCGAAAACTTGAAGTGCACTTAAATGTGCGGCATTCAAAGTTACTTTGCTCGCTAAGGAACCGGGAACACAAAGAAATTTAGAAAGTGGAATATATTCGATTCATATAAATGTTTGAAGATTCGGGGAACCCGGTTTCACTGCGAAAACTTGAAGTGCACTTAAATGTGCGGCATTCAAAGTTACTTTGCTCGCTATGGAACCGGGAACACAAAGAAATTTAGAAAGTGGAATATATTCGATTCATATAAATGTTTGAAGATTCGGGGAACCCGGATCACTGCGAAAACTTGAATGTGTGGCATTCAAAGTTACTTTGCTCGCTATGGAACCGGGAACACAAAGAAATTTAAAAGTGGAATATATTCGATTCATATAAATGTTTGAAGATTCGGGGAACCCGGTTTCACTGCGAAAACTTGAAGTGCACTTAAATGTGCGGCATTCAAAGTTACTTTGCTCGCTATGGAACCGGGAACACAAAGAAATTTAGAAAGTGGAATATATTCGATTCATATAAATGTTTGAAGATTCGGGGAACCCGGTTTCACTGCGAAAACTTGAAGTGCACTTAAATGTGCGGCATTCAAAGTTACTTTGCTCGCTATGGAACCGGGAACACAAAGAAATTTAGAAAGTGGAATATATTCGATTCATATAAATGTTTGAAGATTCGGGGAACCCGGTTTCACTGCGAAAACTTGAAGTGCACTTAAATGTGCGGCATTCAAAGTTACTTTGCTCGCTATAGGAACCGGGAACACAAAGAAATTTAGAAAGTGGAATATATTCGATTCATATAAATGTTTGAAGATTCGGGGAACCCGGTTTCACTGCGAAAACTTGAAGTGCACTTAAATGTGCGGCATTCAATGTTACTTTGCTCGCTATGGAACCGGGAACACAAAGAAATTTAGAAAGTGGAATATATTCGATTCATATAAATGTTTGAAGATTCGGGGAACCCGGTTTCACTGCGAAAACGTGAAGTGCACTTAAATGTGCGGCATTCAAAGTTACTTTGCTCGCTATGGAACCGGGAACACAAAGAAATTTAGAAAGTGGAATATATTCGATTCATATAAATGTTTGAAGATTCGGGGAACCCGGTTTCACTGCGAAAACTTGAAGTGCACTTAAATGTGCGGCATTCAAAGTTACTTTGCTCGCTATGGAACCGGGAACACAAAGAAATTTAGAAAGTGGAATATATTCGATTCATATAAATGTTTGAAGATTCGGGGAACCCGGTTTCACTGCGAAAACTTGAAGTGCACTTAAATGTGCGGCATTCAAAGTTACTTTGCTCGCTATGGAACCGGGAACACAAAGAAATTTAGAAAGTGGAATATATTCGATTCATATAAATGTTTGAAGATTCGGGGAACCCGGTTTCACTGCGAAAACTTGAAGTGCACTTAAATGTGCGGCATTCAAAGTTACTTTGCTCGCTATGGAACCGGGAACACAAAGAAATTTAGAAAGTGGAATATATTCGATTCATATAAATGTTTGAAGATTCGGGGAACCCGGTTTCACTGCGAAAACTTGAAGTGCACTTAAATGTGCGGCATTCAAAGTTACTTTGCTCGCTATGGAACCGGGAACACAAAGAAATTTAGAAAGTGGAATATATTCGATTCATATAAATGTTTGAAGATTCGGGGAACCCGGTTTCACTGCGAAAACTTGAAGTGCACTTAAATGTGCGGCATTCAAAGTTACTTTGCTCGCTATGGAACCGGGAACACAAAGAAATTTAGAAAGTGGAATATATTCGATTCATATAAATGTTTGAAGATTCGGGGAACCAATTGGGGAACCTGGTTTCACTGCGAAAACTTGAAGTGCACTTAAATGTGCGGCATTCAAAGTTACTTTGCTCGCTATGGAACCGGGAACACAAAGAAATTTAGAAAGTGGAATATATTCGATTCATATAAATGTTTGAAGATTCGGGGAACCCGGTTTCACTGCGAAAACTTGAAGTGCACTTAAATGTGCGGCATTCAATGTTACTTTGCTCGCTATGGAACCGGGAACACAAAGAAATTTAGAAAGTGGAATATATTCAATTCATATAAATGTTTGAAGATTCGGGGAACCCGGTTTCACTGCGAAAACTTGAAGTGCACTTAAATGTGCGGCATTCAAAGTTACTTTGCTCGCTATGGAACCGGGAACACAAAGAAATTTAGAAAGTGGAATATATTCGATTCATATAAATGTTTGAAGATTCGGGGAACCCGGTTTCACTGCGAAAACTTGAAGTGCACTTAAATGTGCGGCATTCAATGTTACTTTGTCGTTCAACGCTAAGGAACCGGGAACACAAAGAAATTTAGAAAGTGGAATATATTCAATTCATATAAATGTTTGAAGATTCGGGGAACCCGGTTTCACTGCGAAAACTTGAAGTGCACTTAAATGTGCGGCATTCAAAGTTACTTTGCTCGCTATGGAACCGGGAACACAAAGAAATTTAGAAAGTGGAATATATTCGATTCATATAAATGTTTGAAGATTCGGGGAACCCGGTTTCACTGCGAAAACTTGAAGTGCACTTAAATGTGCGGCATTCAATGTTACTTTGCTCGCTATGGAACCGGGAACACAAAGAAATTTAGAAAGTGGAATATATTCGATTCATATAAAGGTTTGAAGATTCGGGGAACCCGGTTTCACTGCGAAAACTTGAAGTGCACTTAAATGTGCGGCATTCAAAGTTACTTTGCTCGCTATGGAACCGGGAACACAAAGAAATTTAGAAAGTGGAATATATTCGATTCATATAAATGTTTGAAGATTCGGGGAACCCGGTTTCACTGCGAAAACTTGAAGTGCACTTAAATGTGCGGCATTCAATGTTACTTTGCTCGCTATGGAACCGGGAACACAAAGAAATTTAGAAAGTGGAATATATTCGATTCATATAAATGTTTGAAGATTCGGGGAACCCGGTTTCACTGCGAAAACTTGAAGTGCACTTAAATGTGCGGCATTCAATGTTACTTTGCTCGCTATGGAACCGGGAACACAAAGAAATTTAGAAAGTGGAGTATATTCAATTCATATAAATGTTTGAATATTCGGGGAACCCGGTTTCACTGCGAAAACTTGAAGTGCACTTAAATGTGCGGCATTCAATGTTACTTTGCTCGCTATGGAACCGGGAACACAAAGAAATTTAGAAAGTGGAATATATTCGATTCATATAAATGTTTGAAGATTCGGGGAACCCGGTTTCACTGCGAAAACTTGAAGTGCACTTAAATGTGCGGCATTCAAAGTTACTTTGCTCGCTAAGGAACCGGGAACACAAAGAAATTTAGAAAGTGGAATATATTCGATTCACATAAATGTTTGAAAATTCGGGGAACCCGGTTTCACTGCGAAAACTTGAAGTGCACTTAAATGTGCGGCATTCAATGTTACTTTGCTCGCTATGGAACCGGGAACACAAAGAAATTTAGAAAGTGGAATATATTCAATTCATATAAAGGTTTGAAGATTCGGGGAACCCGGTTTCACTGCGAAAACTTGAAGTGCACTTAAATGTGCGGCATTCAAAGTTACTTTGCTCGCTATGGAACCGGGAACACAAAGAAATTTAGAAAGTGGAATATATTCGATTCATATAAATGTTTGAAGATTCGGGGAACCCGGATTCACTGCGAAAACTTGAAGTGCACTTAAATGTGCGGCATTCAATGTTACTTTGCTCGCTATGGAACCGGGAACACAAAGAAATTTAGAAAGTGGAATATATTCGATTCATATAAATGTTTGAAGATTCGGGGAACCCGGTTTCACTGCGAAAACTTGAAGTGCACTTAAATGTGCGGCATTCAATGTTACTTTGCTCGCTATGGAACCGGGAACACAAAGAAATTTAGAAAGTGGAGTATATTCAATTCATATAAATGTTTGAATATTTGGGGAACCCGGTTTCACTGCAAAAACTTGAAGTGCACTTAAATGTGCGGCATTCAAATTTACTTTGCTCGCTATGGAACCGGGAACACAAAGAAATTTAGAAAGTGGAATATATTCGATTCATATAAATGTTTGAAGATTCGGGGAACCCGGTTTCACTGCGAAAACTTGAAGTGCACTTAAATTTGGGGCATTCAAATTTACTTTGCTCGCTAAGGAACCGGGAACACAAAGAAATTTAGAAATTCAGTGTACCGTTAGGAACCAGTAACAGAATAGTTTGGGAGCTGAAATTAAAAATTCATAGTACAGACTCTCGTTTGTTCATAGCTAAACAAATTTCTGCTAAAAACTTTGCTTGAATTGTGCCATAGATACATATAGCTCAATTTAAAATATAAGATACGTTTTCTATTCATGTTTTCTGTTCTGATTATGTTATCAATCCAAGCTACAAAACACTTCGTTGTTAATTTTCTGCGTATACTAAATAAGAAAGCAGAAACTTGCGCTTTCACAATATTGGAACTTAAAAAACAAATTTAACACTTAAAACTCTCGTTTCACATTTTAGTTCAATTACAAAAATAAAAATTAAATTTTAATACACTCCGCTGTATAGTGTAGGCCTGTGTTCATTTAAGTAATTTTGTTGTTGATTTTAAAAGCCTATAAAAAAAAAAAAAAAAACTAAAAAATTGAAATGAACATTAAAAAAATTAATTGTTAAATGTTATAAAATATTTATAATTTAATTAGTTAATACAATTCTTATAAAGCAAATAACGCGTTATTAATTAATGATTAAATGATTGATTACATAATTAATTAATTAAAAAATTCAAAAAAACAAAAATAATTAATATTAATATTGAGTTCCATGAAGAAAAGCGTTAAGAAACTGCCAAAACTTGTAAAGTTCGGTACAGTTCGACTCGCAAGAGTTTTTATTTTTAGAACACCATTTTCTTTTTGTTCTTTTCAGTTAAATGTTTAAAATCTTTTAATTTATACGTATAAACAATTTATTATTATTAATTATGGAAGAAAACAGCTTTCACAAGCGTAGCTTTTTTTATTATTATTGTACAATATAATGTATACTAGTATGGAAAATAAATGTACACGAATTAATTGTTTCGTTTTTTTTTATTTTTTCAAAAATATTTGCTTTTACTTATTTATTTATATAAATTTTTTGTTTTAAACTGATTTTCGCCACTTCAAAGCTTTAAATATTTACATAGTAAAGTGTGTTCTCTGAAAATAAAATTAAAAACACAATGCGTATAAAATAAAATGAAAAAATAAATAAAAAATTGAATGCCGAAAGTTTGTATAGTAAATTTTTCTTGTTACGATTACGATTCATTATATATACAAGTACATATAAAAAAAAAAACAAAAAATACAATATAGCCTAGTTACATATTAATATATATATATATATATATATATATATATATATATATATATATATATATATATATATATATATATATATATATATATATATATATATATATATATATATATATATATATATATATATATATATATATATATATATATATATATATATATATATATATATATATATATATATATATATATATATATATATTTTTGTGTGTGTGTGTATGTATATATATATACCTACATATATAAATATATACATACTTCGAAACCGTCGTAAAAATTTTTTCAAAAAAATTAGTAATGAAATAAATTGAAAAATTATTAATCGAACGTAATTCGTATAAGCGATAAAAAAACAAATAAAAATAAAAAACTAAATAAAAAAAATGTAAACCAAAACGAGAGACGTAATGAGATACAGTTGAGAGAGCCGTACTAGCTCACACACACTCTCTAAGACTAGGTTTATACGCACGTCTTAATTGCAAATACACACACACGTATAAACGTAGTCTAACTCGCTAAAACTCTCTTTTATGTACAGTCTGTGGCTTATTTGTGTCGTCATCTATATAGTACATACATTAAACCAACAAAAGAAAACACACGTACATACATACATGTCTATATACTATGTATTTATAATAATGAAACTATTTTTCAAATGACCAGCTTTATTATTATGCAAAATCATTAAAAACAAAAAAAAACAAAATACAAAAACCAAACAAAATACGTTTCTCTATTTCATGTTCATTTTTACATTTTGTACAGTTTACAAGAACACGAAACAATGAAATAAAGACGCCTAAACGAACAAATATTTAAGCAGAATTTGATGATGATGAAGCAGAAGCAAAGAAAATACCATAAAAAGTATTCAAAACTACTTAACTTTACTCAGTTTTCAACGCTATATAATTTTGTACTTAATTGATATATGTATGTATTTATGATCAATTAATTGAATTCTACTCCGAAATCATGTGCAGGCGCTTCATGTACTAAACAAAAAACTAAAAAAAAACTATAGTATTGATTAAATTTACATACTACTACATACTCGTAGTTACATAATAGCTAAAATAGTTATACATACACAATTAAAACAAAAAAAAAAAAACAAATTAAATTAAATTACAAAACAATTTAGAAAAACTAATTTTAAATTAGCTTTAAGTAAAAAAATAAAAAAAAAATGAAAAAGAAAATCATGTTAAATCTCGAATCGAAAAACGTTGACAGTAGTTAAAACAGTATATATAAAAAAAATAAAATCAAACATTAACAAACACGTTCCACACACAAGATCCACATACTACATAGTTTACATAGTATTATGTAGTTCAGAGTTTCATATATGATTTTACAAACATAACGGTTTATAGTGAAGTATATACATAATTACAAAATAAAAAAAATTTAATTACAATTTATAAACTGCATCACAGTAAAGAAAAAAATTAAATTGAATTGAATCATAGAATTTATATAGTAGGATTCATTAACGTACATACAAACATGCCCATACATAGTACATACAGTATATACAGTAGGTAGTTAACTAAATTACCGTATAAAAATTTAGATTGAACAATTAAATGTGGCGCGCATGAGCAGCACTTTGAAAGTTGAACTAAAATATATTTTATTTAAAATTAAATTTTTACATAAAAGCTGAAAAGCACAAAAAGCTCATTTACAACGTTGCGTTTGCATTAAATTTGCATAGTCTAGTCTATCCAAATACTTTTTCAATATTTATTATGTATGTACTATAAAGCTATGTTCAGTTGAACGTACATATATATATATATATATATATATATATATATATATATATATATATATATATATATATATCTGACATCTTCATTGCATTGCATTGAAAACAGTATCAAGTATCTAGTATAAATTTCAACTAAAAATTACCCTCCTGATACAGTCACATACAGACCTGACTTAACTGTCGTCAGTGACTTGCTAATTTCATACTCTGAGTGGTCGATTGATTACTCGTCCGGAAGATTTTATTGAATCGGATCGTCTATTATATTTAGTTAACAAAGTTAGCAATAGGGCTGACTGGACTGCAATCACACATTGTATTGATCAATCATTCAGCGGTCTATTGCCAAAATACAAATTCTTAGAGACGCGAAGAGGCATATTCCTGCTGGTAAGTTTCCTAATATTAGCCCAGGCTTTCCAGCGTAAGCTGCGCGCTTATCGACCTTGCGTGATGAAATTCGTGCCAATGATCCAAGTGACAGTCGTATGCACAATGTAAATATTCTCGTTGCAGTGTATATGAAGGCAAAATGGCTAGAACACTTGTATAATTCAGGTTCGCGAAGTCTGTGGAACACTATTAAAAAGATAACTGGTGTACCACAGAATAGAGCTCTTGCATCTATCACATGCAAATAGAATAGGAACACAGTTCTCAGCAGAATATGTTAAAACGTAAATCCATACGTCATATTAGGAAGAAAAAGGGACATGAAGATTTGTTAGATTTTACATTTGAGGAGGCTTCGGCTGCTATAGGGAAATCAAAATCATCCAAGGCATTTCAATGCTGATGCTGAAGCACCTTGGACCTATAGCGGTAGTATATCTTACGCATGTGTCAAGTCTTTTCATTTCTCAACTAATTGTCCCTGACGTATGGAAGGTAGCAGTGAAACCTGGCAGTGAAGCTGAACTTGATTCCTCTTATAGGCCCATTTCGCTTCTTTCACCTATTGTGAAAGTTCTAGAGTCATTAATACTTCCTTCAATGACAGAACACTGCCTTCTGGCAGATCACCAGCTGATCATGCAATCTTGTTTCAAGACCTGGACTCCACCTCACTACCCGACAGAATTGTGTATACTATTGAAAGGAGACCTTTTCCCCGGTAGTTCGCGCAGTCTCGCGCGAACCGGGTCTCCTTTCTTGAAAATATATATACGTTGCGCAATTTCGTAAATTCGTTTAATTAACTTTGATATTTATGCCCAAAATCATATGAAAATGTTTCTTTAGTCTACAGTGGCCAGTTAGCAGTTCTGTTATAGGAGTTTCGGGGGAAAGTGGAGGGCCGCGTACAACGTCGATTGTTTCTCACTAAAGCTACAATAAATATGAATAAAATGGAAGTGAATATAGGTTGACAAGTTAGGTTAGATACACACCAAGATTTTTAAGATTTATGCAAAATTTTGTGATTTAAACTGGCTTCGACAATCATTAAGCAAACATTGGCGACATATGCTGCGAGGTATATGAACATTATTTGAATTTTCAATATCAGATCGTTTTTTTCTGAGACCGTTGTTAAACTGATTCCAGCTTTAAAATGTTTTTTTCCGGGGAAGAATTAAGGGTGTTCCACGATCATATTCTATGAAACTACAGGTTTCTACGTAGTTCAATAGTTGATGATTTAATACAAAATAGACAATACCCACTTTAACCAATAATTTACTTAGGTGCTTGCTAAAGCAGTGGCGCGGCCCGTCACCAAAGGGTCGTGAAAATTTTTCAGGCATGAATTCGTACGGATTCTCCCAATACTGGCAATCATGATGTAACCAGAGCACGGATATTAAGAAGGTGGTAGCTCGGCCGCTGCGTTTGGTAATAACGTTACATTTACGTCATTAGCGTTCACTTTTCTTTCCAAATATCCAATAACAGGATATTTGCGTAATGTCTCACTTACAACTTGATCCAAGAAAAATCATTCGTTATATCTCAGAATAAGTGATGTTGCGAAGGTTTACAACAATGCTTCGTATCTCAGCTCGTTTTCTATCTTGATATAATGGTTGTTGAGCTAATTCAAATAAAGCAAAGCAAAGTGTCCAATTTGTTGCCTCGAATCCAATCGTAAACAGGCTTATCGCCTGTTCGATTAAGAAATCCAAGTCTACCATGCCGTGCTGTGGGTTATTATTAGCAGCGGCATTTGTTTAAATCAATACATCAATAAAATCATTTTGTATTATGTGATCTCTTTCACGCAGTTGCAGAACCGAGGTTATTGTATCGCGTAAATAATTCATAAGTAGTTCGTTGTAGTTGAAGGCCAACGTTGTCATTGGTGGCAGCAGCGACTTGAAGTTTTGGAAAAACTTCGCTGTCCCATTTCTCTAAGCGACTGTTGAATTAATTCATATAGATCGCTAGTATTGTTCCTCAAAGTGTAGATGTCAGTGCCTAAAATCAATTTGGCCATGAGGTCGGTGGTGAACTAGGTACAAACAATGTCTTTAATGTTTACCAATGTGCCGGATGTGTTACGAAGGTTATATTCCTAAGAGTGGCTAACACCATGCACTAACGGAAACGAATTCATCATTTGACGCCAAAAAATGGCGCCATTATTACGTGTGCCCTTGCCCATTTTTCATCGCGCATGTAGAATTGATTATTGTTGAAAAGTAAGGAGCCAATTTTGCTTTCATAACGAGTGCGATTTGGAAAATCGACGGCGTTCGTTGAAAGTACCATTTTGATTGTTGCCAAATCACGTATTAGCACCGCACTGACATCTACACTTTGAGGAACAATACTAGCGATCTTAGAGAAATGGGACAGCGAAGTTTTTCCAATAATTTCAAGTCGCTGCTGCCACCAATGACAACGTTGGCCTTCAACTATAACGAACTACTTATGAATCACATAATACATATAAAAGTAAACGCCTTCAACTTTTTGGTTTCGAACAGCTCTCGCGTTGTACCATTCGGCAAACAGTGTAAATGTCGGCACTTAACGGTATTTTAAATCGCTGCAACTGCCAAACACAATATAACCCCTAATATACTTTACACAATTCTCGTGCCAATAGTTAGGTGGACTTATCACCCATGTACAATGCAGAAAGCAGCATATCAAGATAACAAGTATGCAATCCGCATTTAATGCGATGGTGTACCATCTTCTGTCAGGGATCCATTCGTATGCCAGTTGATGGTGTGTGGCTGTAGTACGCATGCACTTTCTGACGTCCACGATTTTTTGTCGGACCATTTGATGATAAAACTCCGATCAAACATATACCACTGTGTTATTTCGTCTCTAGGCATGAACAAAGGTGTCACACCTATACTTGATCGTTTCTAGAGAACTGCAGACTAGACTATAGCATCAATTACCGTCGCAATTGGAGTGTATTGGTACGAGTTGCTCGAGAACATTCTTTTCTGGATGCTTCAATTTAGAACTTTCAAAGTGCTTAATAAACTTAACGAGAATATATGTAAACTCTCAAGTACGGGTAACAAATGAATAAAAAATAAACTTGCGAAAGAAAAATCACCACAGCCATTAAAAGTCCACAAAAAAAAAAAAAAAACAAAAAAAAATTAAAATTAAATTAAATAAATAATTAAACAATACATTGAGTACATGACATTAGACATTAAACAAAAAACATCAACGCTAAATATTTATATTAAAATAAAATATAGCAAAGAATAAATTAAAAAATTCCAAAAGTCTTCAAACTAAAGTTTTCAAAGAAATATATACATAGACATATAAAAAAATAAATAAATAAATAAAAACAAATTCATACCATACAAAAAGTAAAATTTACACAAGAAAATAATAGTAATAATAAAAAAATTCGAATGAAACAAAATCAACTATATTTTAGAGTATGGCGTTAACATAAAGATAATGTATTTATACACACAAAAAAAAAAAAACAAAATGAATAAAAATAAAAAAAAATAAAAAAAAAATAAAAATATACATAAACAAATTAAACGTAAACTTCGGTAAAATCGAAGCTTTTTTTACCCTTTGCATACAAATTGTCGTACATAGCTTGAACAAAAATAGTTCGTTTTTTTAAGTAGCGACATATAAAACTATTTACACTTGCACGAAAAAGTCTTCGTACAACACAAAAAAATTCAAATTTTAATTTTGATCGCAAATATCGCAGCTAATGTTTTATGTATTGTATCAAACTTTGTTTTATTATATAGTTTATTAATTTCTCTTAACTGCTGCATTTTAATACTTAAAATTATAGTTTTAATTCATTTTATGCTACAACATGTCAGAAAAGCACTACCGCAAAAGTCTACGTACAGCTGCTAGCCAGACGCATGAAATGAGCAAATAGGCGATTACCGTTACCTAAAAACATTTTTAGAAATCCTTGTCGCACTTTGGAGTTTTAATTCATGCTCTTTCAATCAAATGGAGTGTCAAATCAATGTTAACAGCGCGCGCAATAGACAACAACGGAAATCAAATTGGTGCGGAAATCAAATTTATAGCTTGAGGGAAAATCCTATAGAAAGTAGTTGGAAAAGTAGTGGGCAGAGCTTACTCATCAAAACAAAGACAAAGTAACTAACTACACTTCAAAGGGTTCCATTCGAATCAAAACCCCGTTCAGGTCGTCCATCTCACTTCACAAAACGAGAGAAAAAACGCGACATTCAGTTAGTGCGACAGCATCCAAGGTTGAACTAGAAGAAAGGTATTCAAAAATATTTTCGATGCTACAGACCTGAAATAAAAAAAAAATAATGCTGGGTAACATGTTCGAGTTGCTCGTAAGAAGCCCCATATCTAAGCTATAAATAAGCAGAAGCGCATGGAGTTTGCAAATAAGTACGTTTCCAAGCGTCCAGAGTTTTTGGAACAAGATTATTTTTTCGGATGAGAGCAAATTTTGTATTTTCCGGACAAAAGGAAAGAACTGTTATGAAGAAAGCGCGGTACGGCATTTAAAAAGGAAAATTTGTTGCCAACCGCAAAACATGTTGAAGGTGGACTTGTGGTTTGGGTGTATGACAGCCAATGTTGTTGGAAAGCTAACATTTATTGAATCAATAATAGACCAAACTAATTGTATCTAAGTTTTAACGGATAATTTGCTGTAAAGTTGCCAGAAGTTGGGGCTGCAAGAAGAGTGATGAGGCGTAGGTTTTTGTTCGGTTTTGGGTTGAACTTTAGCAACAACCCAAACTTGGTTGAAGTATCTCCAGTTCGGTGAGATTATTTGCGTTTATTGAAGAGCCAGAAGAGCTTCTTAAGTTTGGCACATGTGCCCACCACGGTTTGGCTCTGCTTCTTAAAGTTGAGTCTGTGGTCAAGGGGCCGGGGCTTGACTTCTCTCTTCAAAGAGAAGCAGATGATCATGCATTTGTTGTTGTTGACTTTAACGTTCCACAAATTGGCCCATGTCTCGAAAGCTTGCAAGTTCTTCTGCAGTCCGTCTACTCCCTCATACTCTCTGTCATCAGCAGGGGGCGTAAATCAGCGTATGTCGCGAGTTTACGTACCTCTAAGTAGGAGCGTAGAATTAAATGAACTGGACCCGGGCTTCCATGATTTGAAGCCTGCTGTATGACGATGATGGTACCCTTGCAGTATTTCTTGGCGTCAAAGGTTTCGAGGACGTGGTTCACGATGCAATAGAGTTGCTCGAAAGTGAACAAAAATGTACAGTACGGAACTCAAACTGTTGACGCTGAATAATGCCCGATAAAGCCACCGATATAGTTTGTCTCTCCCAGATCTTCGAAATCGAAGGCATGAGTTACTTTTCACGGCTATACTACTAGACCAATTTTGATAAATTATATACCAATCGGTTAAAGTGCAGCGATAGTTAAAAATCGAATAACGGAGAAAATAAAACCGCAACCAACAAGGAAACAAATAACACGCTCAAATATTGTCCGTTATGCTTTTGCTTTATTTTAAAAGAAGTTTTTTCTTTCTAGAAATCAGTCGATGGTGGCTTACTACTTTGTAACCTATAAAATATTCACATATATTTTTTGTTTTTGTCCAGCAAGTATAAAGTAAATCGCTGGCTCCTTTATAATATAAAAAATCAGTTGAGCGTACCTCTGCAATGTCCGGAACTAATTCGCACAGAGCATTTGTGCGACTTACTTGAACGCAGAATCCGTCAACACAACATTACCACCCAAAAATATGAAAAATGACATAATAATGTAGAATGGGAAAAAATTACAACTGAAGATACAAAAAAATGTGTGGACTCCATGCCAAACCCTCTTACGAAGGTACGGGCGAAAAAGCGTTATCCTAACAGTTATTAGCACAACATTTTCTTCGAAAAAAAAGAAGCCTGTACGCAGACTTTTGCGGTCGTGCTTTGGCTGACATGTTGTAGCATAAAATGAATTAAAACTATAATTTTAAGTATTGTATTAAAATGCAGAAAGAATATTATTAGTTAAGAGAGAGAAATTAATAAACTACTTGTATAGTACAGGGTGTCTCAAAAGAAAGTTCACATTTAATTTGCTGATTGCATGAACGCAACTATTCCGAGCGACGCGGGGGTTATGTCAATCAGTAGCCTAGCTTTTGGGAATTTAGTCGCTATGGAGCGTTTCTGGGAAGCGGACCGTGCGTTGTGCGTACGTAAGTTGTACAGAAACGGTAATTCAGCGACTGTAGCGCGTAGAAAATTCTGCAGTATTCAACATGCTCGTCATTTAAATGATGCGCCAAGCCCACGACTCATTGGAAAATGGGTCGAGAAGTTTGAAGAGACCGGTTCAACGCTGGAAAAATCAAAATCCGAGCGTCCAAGGTCTTCGAAAACGTACGAAAACGTAGACAGTGTTACTCAGTCTGTTCGTGACAACCCGGACCTTTCGATACGGAAGCGTGCTGTTGCTATAAACGTGCATAGATCATCATTGTTCCGCAATTTTAGCAACTTCACACACGCCCAACCGGTCTCTACCACGAGTTCATGCAATTATTCCTAGCAAATTGATCTCCAAGAGAGGTGACATAAATAGGTCCCGATTTAACCCGTACGGACTCTTTCCTGTGGGGTTACTTCAAATCTAAAGTTTACGGCAACAAACCGACTTCGCTGGCACAATTAAAAGGAAATATCCGTCACGAAATGGCAGACATCACGGAGAATACCTGCCGAGCCGTCATAGGAAATTTTAGTGCTCGATTAAATGAATGCGGCGAAGGCAACGGTTTACATTTGGACAATATTATTTTTAAGAAATAAATTCCCAAAGTGTAGATGTAATAAACATTTTTTCAATAAACTACTTACATACTTTTTTTATCGATTTTTTAAATGTGAACTTTCTTTTGAGACACCCTGTATAATAAAACAAAGTTTGAATCAATACTTCAAAAACATTAGCTGACATATTTGCGATCAAAGTTAAAAATTCAAATTTTTGTTTATGGTGTACGCAGACTTTTTCGAGCTGGTGTAGTTAAATTTTGAAAAATTGACTCAAGATAAACTGATGTCTATGCCGTTTGCTTTTTTGTCTAGTTTGCTTAAAATGCTACTAGAAATACAAAAAAAAAGAAAAAATGTAGCAGTTCAAGCAGAAGCAACATTTTTATATGAAGGGTTTAAAAATTATAAACCAAAAAATCAACAATCACAACAATTCAACAGGGCACAGCAGCGCTTCATTATTATATATTTTCAGTTCCAAATACTAAAACGCTCTCTTTTCTATGCTAAACTAAAAAACTAAAAAATAATTATTAAAAGCTTAAACTAAATTTTAACTAAAACGAAGAAATTACATATAAAAAAAAATGGGTGCGCGCGTCTTCTCGAACAAAAATATATATACTACTTACGTACGTACATATATAGAAGAAAAAACAATTTTAAAGACGTCAAATAAAAATTTTGAATACGGTTTGTTTTCCTTTTGTATGCGAAACGTTAAGAAAAACTGTAAAACTGAAAAACTGGAAAACTGTGCTGGAAACCGAAAACGGCAAAAAAAAACAACAAAAAAACAAACAAACAGGCCCACAAAATTGAATTGAACCCAGTAAAGTGTTCATTAAACTATATAAATATTATATATATATATATATATATATATATATATAAATTAAAGAAAACAAAAAGAAATTCACTACACTTTAAAAACTAAAATGTGAAAAACTGAGCGTGCGAGTTTTGAGCCTTGTGTCATAGATCTGTACACAGTTATGTACAGATATATCACACAATGCTACGTACTCTCAATTGCGTACATGCATATACTCGTATAGCAAATAAATTGTTTTTAGCACTAAATAAATAAATTCTTTAAATTTGACTTGTTTCTATAAAGTTTCATTTATGCAATAAGTTATTTATGATTATATATACTACATATGTATGTATATATAATAAATAAAAAAAATATATTTATATATAAAATTTAGTCTAACTAATTCACTGACACACGGTAAACAGAAAAACACACACACACACACACACAAACACACACACAGACTACACACATTCATGCTACTCTAGTAAGTATTGTTAAAAAAACAAAAAAAACAACTATAATTAAGTAAAAACAAAAACAAAAAAAACAAACTAAAAATAAAAATAAAATACATAAACTCCACACATGCTAAATCAAACTAAATAAAGATGCGATTCACCCTAAAAAAAGATAAATTGTATTATATTTAAGCTTAAATAATATAAAAAATAAAAATAATAATGAAATTCCAAAAACGTAAAAACAACCTAAATACAATAACAAAATCCATAAACAAAACAAAAAAACCCGACAGCAATTTATTAATTAAGTGATTAAAAAATGACTTAAAATAATAAAAAAAACCAAAAAAAAAATTATAAAAATCTTTTATGAAAACACTGTAAAATTGCAACAAAAAAAAAAAAATAATACTAAAATAAAATAAATAAATAAAAAATATTAAATATACATAGTTAAATATTAAAAACAATAACAAAAAGCCCAAAAAAAAACAAAATAAAATAAACTCACATGTGCTTAAAACTAAAATTGTAAAAAATTTTTACAATGCAATTTGTAAATTGAATAGCAACAACAACAACAACATCAGACAACAATAATTACAACAACCACAACAAACCGGAGTCATGAAAAAATGTTGCACTTCAAAAAAAAAAAAAAAAATAAGTGCAAAATTAAAAAAAAATAAAATAAAAATAAAAGAAAGCGTTGAAAAAAATGAGCGAAAAAAAAAACAAATTCGTTGCATATTTAATTCGAAAGTACATAGTATTTAAATAAATTAAAAAGAAGAAAACAAAAAGTTATAAAAACAAAATTTAATATTAATGAAATATACTGAAAAAACTTGATTGCCTAATTCTAATATTAATAATATTATATATAAATAAATAATATAAACTATAATAATTTAATAAAAAAAAAAGAAAAACGAAAGAAACAACAAAAAAAAACAAATAAATTAATAAAATAAAATAAATAAAATAAAATGTTATTATACTTATTATTACCGATAATGAAAAATGACAACAACAAAAGAAATAAAAATAAAAATAAAAATTTTATTTAGATTATTAAATTGAGTTTTAATTAATGCTGCTTCACAAATAATGTCGTTTAGATCGTTAAACGATTGCCGAAATATGAAAAATTTGTATTTTGTTGTTGAATTGTATGTATTAGCTGCGTGTGCCCCACGTTGGGCGCCAATTTAAAATTTGACATTGACTTTTTTATTATCGTAAGTCAATGTCAATCAGTTTACATACATATAAACTATATTTGTATGTTAAAAAAAGTGACATTAAGGCATTTAGCTTAGAGTATGTACTACATTAACAAAACTAACAAAAAATAAGGCTTAATGCCTATTTTGAATATCATTTGGATGAAATCTTTGGAGCCGTCTACGATATGTACTAGGGCTGCTATTTATATTTTGGGAACTGGCAACACTAATGTCAAAAGCTAAAATCTGACATTTTTTTGGCATTAAACGTACTCACAAAGTTTTGATGTACAATTACTATTTGTTTTGTTTACAGTGAGTTAAGAAAAGCAATTTGGCCAAAAAATGAAAATTTCAAGCGAAGGTTTTCGTTGGATTATTTTTCACAACTTTCGACGTGGATTATCTCAACAAGAATGTGTCAATGAAGTCAGTTCTTTGTATGGCGATAAATCACCATCAAAAACCACAGTATATCGCTGGTATAGTGAATTCAATCGTGGTCGTAGTTCGGTCGCTGACGAATTCCGTGAAGGTCGTCCAAAATCGGTTGTTGTGCGCAAAAACATCGATGTAGTGCGTGAACTGATAACGCAAGATCGTCATGTGACATATCGTGAGTTAGAGGCATCCTTGCACATTAGTTCCACTTCAATACATTCGATTTTGCATGAACACTTAGCTGTAAAAAAATTTTGCTCTCGTTGGATATCCCATAATTTAACAATCGCTCAAAAAAAGGCTCGCGTCGATTGGTGTAAGGAAATGATTAAAAAGTTCGACCGTGGTGCTTCAAAAGACGTATATAAAATCGTGACAGGTGAGGAATCATGGATATATGCGTATTAGTCGGAAACAAAACAGCAATCGACCGTTTGGGTATTCCAAGACGAGCCAAATCCAACAAAAGTTGTTCGTGGAAGAAGCACAGCGAAGCAAATGATCGCCTGTTTCTTCGGCCGAATGGGTCATGTGGTCACTGTTCCGCTTGAGAGACGTAGGACGGTCAATTCTGAGTGGTACACGACCATTTGTTTCCCGGAAGTCTTCGGAGAATGTCGTAAAACCAACCGTCACAGACGAATCATTCTCCATCATGACAATGCGAGCTCTCACACATCTCGTCAAACAAGTGCATTTTTGAGCAGTCAAAACATCGAATTAATGACTCATCCTCCGCACAGTCCTGATTTGGCACCCAATGGCTTTTTCTTGTTCCCGAGTATCAAAGGTAAACTACGTGGTCAACGATTTACGAGCGCCGAAGAAGCAGTTGAAGCGTTCAAAAAAAGTTTTGGAGGTGTCTCAAGAGGAATGGAAAAACTGCTATGACAAATAGTTTGAACGAATGCAAAAGTGTATTGATCATCAGGGGGCATATTTTGAAAAATAATAAAACCATTTTCATTTAA